>PVJD01011996.1:0-42500 GCA_004026545.1 Mormoops blainvillei | reverse complement strand
GAAGGGAGAGAGGTCAGGCTGGGGCTGAGAGTGGGGGTCAGGGGAGGAGACAGCGCGGGCGACAGGAAGCCTCTTGTGTGGGGAGAATGACAGGCTATGCTCCCAGCACATAAAGTTTAACAGAGAAGCGCACCGTAACCAGGTCTGTGTTGGGCCCATGTCCTTCACTGACTGAGACTGTGCTGTGTGCTTCTTCAACTGTGGGCTTGGGAGAGACTGGCTGCACACGTGGCTTTCTGAATCGATTTTGCTGCTTTTTGTAAATTCGTAATGATTTCAAAATTTTAAAAATTAAAAAATTTCTCCAGTTACTAGTGACCACGATACTTCGTGGTGGAAAACAACCATTTTATTTTACCCAGAGTTTCTAAGGGTTGGGAATTCAGACAGGGAAACTCAGAATGGCTCGTCTCTGCCCTGTGGTATGTGGGGCCTCCCTGTGAGGAGTCAAGTGCTGGGGGCTGGGGTTTACATCCCTCATCACTGTCCACCATTGGCTGGGACCTCAGCCCGAGACAAGCCCTGCAGCTTGGGCTCCCTCACAATATGGCTGCCTTAAATAAAGTGGATTTCTCACCAGGTGGCTCAGGCTCCAGAGCAATTGTTCCTGTGAGTGAGGTAGAAGCTAGTCCTTCTTAAATATAACCTCAGAAGTCATGCAAGGTCCCATCCTCCTCAATCTATTGGGTGTAAGCAAGTCAGTAAGGTCAACCCAGGTTCAAGTGGAGGAAGGGAGGGAGACCCCTTCTCCTACTGAGAGGAGTGCGCAAGGATCTGTGGGTCTTCATTCAAACTTCCACAGCTTCTACCAGTTGCAGAAATCTTGAGCAACCACTAAATAATAACTACAGTTGTGGTTTATTAAAATATCACATTCTTAAAAGATAAAAAAGGGAGAACATTATGATATTTTGCTTGTTTTAATGAGTAGTCAGTGTTTATATGTGGCTATTTCTTCTATTAATCATATGGTTGCCTATAAAAATAATCTTAAAGTCGAGATTAGAAATAATGATGAACCGTGGCTGCTGTGACTCAGTGGACCGAGTGCCGGCCTGCAGACTGAAAGGTTGCTGGTTCGGTTCCCGGTCAGGGCACATGCCTGGGTTGCAGGCCAGGTCCCAGCTGCGGGCGTGCAAGAGGCAACCAGTCTGTGTTTCTCTCGCACATCAATGTTCCTCTCCCTCTCCTTCTCCCTCCCTTCCTCTCTCTCTAAAAATAAATAAAAATAAAATATTTTAAAAAGGAATAATGATTAAATGAGTTCCTGCCAATGAATTGAAGTTTTAGAATGAGCTGCATCTAACATCACACTAACATCTGTGTGGGGTTTCCCTGGTTCGAGGCTCGAAGTCCCAGGGGCCTGAGACAGTGGATCAGCACAGGTGGAGAGAGTTAACGAGACGTTTTATTACGATGGCTTTTTTGTGCATGCTTTTATTTCATGCCTATTAGGACTCCAAAAGAAGCAAAAATTACACATTGGAAAAATTGCCGCTTAGTGTTTAAGAAAATTTATGGAAGTGCACGATTATCTAAGGGCTTGAGGAAGTGTAATTAACGATGCTGCATAGAAATAGTTGCAAGCCCTTCTCTGTGTGCATTCCGATCCCCCTTTGAACGTGAAAAAATGACAAATAAACTAACGTGAGAACACAGGAAGGAAGAGGAAGGCGGGCACTGGCCGCCCGCTTGGCAAGGACACTGGCACCTTCGCAAGAGTCCCTGGGCTCTGACAGGTGGGGGTGGAGGTGCCCAGGGGACATGTCTTTGGGATCAGCTCAGGCATTTAAAGAGAAAGTAAGCTAGGAACCAGAGAAGTGATGGGGTCCCAGGGGGAGCCCGCCCAAGGCCCGAGGGGACATTGGCCCTGCCCGGCAGGGGGAACCCAGGGAGAGGTCCGATCAGGCAGAGGAACCAGAAGGTCAGCTGAGGCCAGTTGGGGGAGAAGCGGTGCGGACGGAGGAAGGGCGGGAGGGTCCGGACTCGGACTGAAATGAACTCATGGGTGGGTGACAGAAGACCTTGTTTGAGGGGTGTGGACATGGAGCCCCTCACTCTCATGGGTACTCTAGAAAAATCCTGAGTGTGGTCATCGGGGTGGTGAGAACCATCACCCAGGTGTTTGGGGGCTACAGACCACCTGTTCTGTCCCCCCCCAAAACTGTCAAGCAATCTGGGCTCATTGAGGAGAAAATTCTGATTATTTTGGGATGATGAAACTTATTTGGGACTGAAACCTCAATTTGCTGGAGAGGGTAAAATTATTTCCTCAGTGAGTCTCAAATCCAAGAAAATTAATCATTAAGCAGATATGACAAAGGAAATCAGCCCTATTTACTACTATTTTTGTGTTAAACCTAACTATTGGGAAATATTTTGTATGTAAAGCATTTAAATATTTAAGATAATTTGTCACATTAGGTAAGATGCCAACCTTGTGACTCCAGCTAAAACAGGTAATTCAGAAATTAATTTTCGAGTTGCAATTTTAAGTTGAAAAGTGTAAAATAATTTACCTGAGTGGAAGCAAGATTAGATTGTCTAGGAGAACGTGAGGCGCCTCCGTAAGCTTCTTCGTTAGATTTACCGGGGCTGCAGGGCACTGAAGAGAACTCCCCACGTTGAGGCACACGCCTGGCTCTTAAAAAAAGCCAAGTGCATTTATGAACGCGCATTGAAATATTTAAAGGGATTGAGTTCACTAACTCATTAAAACTTCCTCTTAAAATGTTATAAACTAGTAGATTTCTAAATAGAATATTAAAAGTTTTCTGTTGAACTTCAAGGTTTTAGCAAAAACTATTGTGTACAATGTTTGCGTTCCTGTTAAAAAGAACAAAGCAAGACACAGAGCTGGGCGTGTAGCCTGTCCTCAGCTTGGGAGACACCTCAGCAGCACCCAAGCCCCAGGGACTGGGCGAGTAACAGGAGAGGGTGCGCCCGGGCGCCTCCGGGCTGTCGGGCTGGGGCAGCGCTGCTGAGCCCGAGCTCATCAGTGGAAATACGGGGGCAAGGAACCGGAGGGGCAGAGCCGAAAGACTGGGAACCGCAACGTGACCCAGAGTGAATCATGTCTAGGGAACGTGAAGACACGCACCCACAAGTCGTCAGCGTGAAGGAGGGAGGGCGCCCCTGACATGCGCCGGAATGGGGCCTCTGGACAGGGTGCTGTGGTGAGGAGGGGGCGACGGGGGGATGACGGGGAACACTGCAGGCAGGGCCTCGAGTGGTCTCTGATGACGATGGTGTGAAGTAAGGCGAGTGTCTACATAAACCCCTTGGTAGACACACACCTTACCCCTTGTTTCCTTGAGGAAAATAAACAAAAAACACGAAGGACAAATGACCAAATGCACGCTCACCAGGACGTATGATTCTAGTCTGACCCTCTGGCCTGGGGCCCTCGAGCAACTGGGAAGGGAACTCGGTTTGACGACAGTTACTGTGAGTCACAATCCCCAGCCCCGCTGTCTGAAGGATAATTCTGGTTCCTTATAAAATTAAGTCAGCACGTGCAAACGGCCACCAGACGTGCTCACTGTCTGCAGAACAGTGCAGACGCTCACGTGTACACGTGTGCTCCCTGGGACCTTTGGAGACGTGTGCTGTTGTCACTCACGTGTTACAGGCAAGAAGACAGGCTGCTGAGGTAAATAACTAGACCTGTGGCTCACAGGTAACAATGCATTTAGAACCTTCATTTCATCATTGGGCATAACACCCCCCAGGTCCACCCGTGCCGTCGCAAAGGGTAAGATTTCTTTCCTTTTTATGGCCGAGTAGTATTCCACGGGGTGGATGTGCCGCTGTGTTTTTACTCACACATCTCCTGATGGGTACTTACATTGCTTTCACATCTTGGCTACTGTACGCAGCGCTGCAGTGGACCTGGGGGTGCATATAAGCTTTTGAATTAGTGTTTCGGGTTTCTCTGAGTAAATTCCTGGAAGTGAGATTGTTAGGTCATGAGGCAGTTCCATTTCTAATTGCCTGAGGGTCCCCAACACTGCTTTCCACAGTGGCTGCCCAGTCTTCAGTCCCCTCGGCAGCGCACTAGGGGTCCCTTTTCTCCACGCCCTTGCCAGCACTTGTTGTTTGTTGATTTATTGATGGCTGTTCTGACAGGTGTGAGGTGAAATCTCACTGTGGGTTTAATTCGCATCTCTGACAATTAGTGACATTGAGCATCTTTTCGTGAGTCTATTGGCTATCTGTGTGTCCTCTGCCCATCTTTTATTTGGATTGTTTGGGGGGGTTTTTGGTGTTAAACTGAATGAGTGGAAGCAACGCATTTCATCTAAACTCAACCTCGATACTTAGAATAATATCTTAGTAATACTTGGAACATTGGCTACATAAACAGTTCATGGGTATCACCATGTTCCACCCTCACCGCTGCTCTGTGATGTAGCCTGTTTCCTAGTGTTGTTTCTATTGTACATGTGTGGTCACTGAGCCACAGTGAGATTGAACGGCCACCTGCAGACAGGGAACGGGGGAAATGCATTGGGGCTCGGGAGGGTGGCTCCAGGGTCCCTCTCCCACCCACTGTTGTCCACACGACTCTCTCTCTCACACACACACACACACGCACGCGCACGCGCACATGCACATGCATGGCGGCATTCCCCAGCCCCACACAGATGCTCCCCACGTCATTCATTAAAACTTGATGAATGTTTTCCCAAACCCAGCAGCCCAGGACCCCCTCCGTTGGTGGCGGCCAGAGTCCCAGGACTGCATGTTGCTACAGGAGTCCCTTTGCATCATTCCTGATAGCAGTGGAAACTCGAGCCATCCACAGTGACAGCTGGGTGACACGCAGCCTTCGCGGAACACGGATTTGCTGTTTCTTTTCCTGTCACGATGGAGTCCCTCCTGAGAGGAAGGAAGCCCCGGGTGGGCGCTGCTGGAACCAGGCCGGAGGAACGAGTCTCCCGGGAGAGGGTTGCAGGCCCCCGCTCATTCTCGGGGCTCTGGTGGAACCAGTGCCCTTCAGCAGGTCAGCGAGGACTTCAGATGCACCACCCCTGATCTTTCGGGCCCATCCTGCCCCACTTCTCTGCTGTCACTTCAAAGACAAGCCTACAGACAGGACTGCCCCAGGCAAGCATGGGAGGACCCTGCGGGCCCTGGAGAACTTGCCCCTGTTAACGGATTGCACATCACGCCCCCGAGTGGGAAAAGTCTCAGCCCCGGCTCACTCTCCAAGGGGGCAGCACAGCTGATTAAAATCTTTCCGCCTCGCAGGCCGTGACTCAGAATCCGGAGTCTGAGTCGCCTTCGTGCTGCCATCAGTCGATTTCGACTGGATTTTTCGTGATGTGTTTGTGCGTCCAGGGACTAACTTTTCCTTTCACTGCATCATTTTTATTGGGAATACGAGTTTAGAATCCAGTCACAGAATTCGTTCTTTCTCTAGTTCTGTTTCTGTGACTTCACAGAAAGAGCCCAGAGTGAGGGTGGTGCCCCCACCTCCACAGAGACCCCTGACGCATGCACCTGTGGGTGTGGAAGGGACGTGTCCCGCCCGGTCTCAGCACTCTTGCTCCACAACACGATGGCCCTTTGATAACGGGCTCTTCCTGACCCAGGATCCTACTGGGACATTCCCAAGCATCCCCTCTGCCCATCTGAACTGGTACCAGCAAAGATGCTGTCTCCGATGGACATCCCAGGGGTGGGGAGCGTCAGACCCGCTGTCGCCGGATAACATGCAGGCCGGTCACCAGCAGGAGGCTGGCCGCACCTGGCCAAGCTGACTGTCCCTGTCTGTTTCAGGCTGCCCAGCCTGCCACCTGTCCTCTGAATGAAGCCTGGAAAACGACGTCTCTGTGCGGAGCAGGAATGTGGTGTACCAGCTGGAGAACTGGCCATGCCTGGAGTCCTGGGACCTGCAACTAAGCCCCGGACAGCAGGTCCGCCCCGGCTCCTAGGCAACCATCAACACGCCCACTGGAGACTATCTACAGGGCGGCTGCGGTCCCCTAAGGCTTGCCGGGGCCCAACCGTCGGAGGCTCTGTGACCCCTCCTTACCGGGGTAGTCATCGCTGGGGCCCCCTCCCTGGGAACGGTTTCCTAAAGTTTCCTAAGGCGGTTCATGATCTCTGACGTGAAGGGCGCCTCATCTCTCTGGGTTTGATAACCTAGTGGCTGAACAGGAAAGGGACAAAAATTCAGGGACCCGGTCTGAAGCCGCCCACCCTGGCTCTGTTCCGTTCCTTAGCAGATCCCGGGCACAGCCTGTACCCCCCGGCCCGGAGGTGGGAAACGTCCCCTGTCAACGTGGATTTGGATGCTGGGGTTGGCGTTGCTTGTTCGTGCCCCAGCATAAGGACAGGGGACGCCCACCCCTGCCCCAAGCCTCTCCCCGAGGAGTCCTCGTCATTTAGGTCCCTCTGCAGGACGGAGGTTTGGCCATCGCTGCGCGTGAAACGCAGTCACACTTTCCTTCATGGGGGCTCACAGGGCCACGTGGCCCCTGGTTCACTCCGGCACCTCTCTCCACAGACCCCGACCCAGGGCCTTTAGTGAGCGGATGCGTGACGTTTGTGACTTCTGCTCCGGCTACAGGGACACCCGCTAGGAGTGGATGTGCCAACGGTGGCTTCCTCGGCCACACCCACATCCCTGAAAACAGCCGCGTGAAGGGAGAAGTTTGGGAGTCCATGCCGCTCTGTGGACGCGCCGGGCGGCTCACTGCGACGCAGCCCCAGGGCTCCCGTGTGGGGCTCGCATCTGAGCAGAGCGCCGCGCGTCTTGCGCTGTCCATCTCTCGAGTCGTCTCTGTTCTCCAGGAGTTTACAAACCGGAAACACCTCGCTGGGCCGGGCTCTCCATCAGCGCTCGCTGAATGAGTGGTCTGGCTTTGACATATGCGCGGCACCGGAGAAGGGGGGGTCTCTTCCCTTCCTATGGCCCGAAGCCATCCTGGGGCAACAGTCAGATGTACTGTTTTTTCCAAGTGACATTCAAAACGCTTTTTCTTTCCAGGCCCAAGGACCAGCACCCCCCGCCCCCGCCTCCCCTTCCCAGAGCTGCCTCGGAGCCCAGCGGAAAGCCAATACTGCAGTAATTAATTTGTTCTCTATGTTTATTACCTGCAAAACACGTCCAGCACCCATCGCCTCCTGGGAGGTAATTAATCATGAACTTGGCAGCATGGCACAGGCTGGGCAAGGTGGTCTCACAGCCACGCCTGGCTGGCCTGGGTCTTGGAAGACATTCAAGAGCTACCTTCAGAGACCATTCAAGACATTTAATGAAGGTGCTTTTTCCTCTGTGTTTCTCTTGGGGAAAACATATTAATAGCTTTTTCTTTATTATGTAGCCAATAGCTTTTCCCTTCCAAGTGCAAGCACTTCCCTAAACCCCCTATCTTTTTTAAGGGAAGAAAGATTTCTATCTCGCCTCCTATTTATTTGCGAGATGTAAGAAGCAGGTGCTCAATCTGTGCACCTGAAAGAACAAAACCCACGTCGAAGTACAAAAAGGCCCACTCGCGACAAAGGCTCAGCCCATCCTTCCCTCCCCCTCAGTTAACTCTGGAACCTTGGTTAAAAGGCAGAGAATGTGAACTGCTTTTTAGGGGAAAAAGAAAGGCTTCGCGGATTTGACCAACAATTCCAAGCTCTGTTTGAATGTGCCTTTTACAGTCGCACATAAAAAGCCGCAGCCGCCCTGGCCCGTGTGGCTCAGGTGGTTGGAGCGTCGTCCCGTAACTCAAAGGTTGCGGGTTCGATTCCCAGTCCAGGCACAGGCCTGGGCTGTGGCTTTAGGTCTCTGACCCAGGCACGTACAATCCCTGGTGCGGGCTCTACAGCCCTGGTCCAGGCGCATATGGAAGACAATCAATCAATGTTTCTCTCTCTCTTTTCCCTTCTCTCTTCCTTTCTTTCTGAAAGCAATGAAAAAAAAATGTCCTCAGGTGAGGATTAAAAAAAAAAAAAAAAGCCACAGCTACCCAAGGTCTCCCCTAATTACATTCCTGAAGTTGGACTTAAAACAATTTGTCTCCATTATTTTTCTCTCAAGGCAGGCACTGGAAGAGCCTGGGAATTACTTTGAAAATTTAGCACATACTTTTCCTTGCAGGAACCCCGGTGACCTATCACAACTGAATTTCACTTGTTAGGCGCTAATGGGAAAGCCGAGTGCGGCTCTGATGGACTGTGGGTTGCTTTGTCTCAGCTAATGAGAGCCGTTCCCTAGAGGACGTAGGTCTGCAATGTGCATCCTGTTCATCATCAGCCGCCTTCCCCTTAATCTGCTGCATGTCCCTTCACAAAACCGCTTGGGCCCGCGGCCAGCCTTGCACCAGTCACCACGGGCAAAGGGGTGGGGCGAGGCTGCGTTATCTGCTTGATGCCCGGGGTGGGGGTGGCGGGGAGGAGATGTTTCACGCATCCGGCAGAGGGGGCGTAGCCTGACTTTGCAGAGAAGGCTCCCACCAAGCCCGCGCAGGCCTGCAGGTATTCCCAGAGGTACGACAGCAGCAGAACCTGAAGAAACACTCCAGCCTGTGGACTCACGGGTGCCACGTCAGACCATGTCTCCACAGCTTCGAAACGCTGTGGAGACACGGTGCGTTTGTAGCTACAAAGCCCAAATCAAACAAGCCTTTGTAAAGGTTTTAGGCATTTTAACTTTTTTATTATAAAGGGAACGCCTTACCTATAAACATACAAACTGAAAATTAGCCAGTGAGCAGCGCCCCCAAATCTACTCTCACTGGGAAACCACTGTTCCTCACGTGGAAGGGGTTGTTCCAGATAGCTCTGCCCTGGACAACAAAACCTGTCCTTAAAATAAATAAGTAGAACTTTCGATGCTATTATAGATCACTTGAATTCCCATTTCTGGCATGGCTACCCAAAACGGCATTATTAAGTTTGTGGTAGAATCAGCCACTCCTTCCAAAGACCCGCTGAGAGACCATTCTCATGATAAATGTAGAGTCCTGTGATGGGGGCGGGTGACGCCCCCCAGTGTTCAGTGCCTGGCCTGCCCATCTGTCCTGGTGGTCCTCCCAGTGCACGTCCACCCACCTGTCCCTGCCACGGAGCACCATCCCAGCCACGAAAAGCCAGGGCCTGCCCTGGCTGGTGTGGCTCAGTGGATCGAGTGCCGGCCTGCAAACCAAAGGGTTGCCGGTTGGATTCCCAGTCAGGGCACAGGCCTGGGTTGCGGGCCAGGTCCCCAGTAGGGGGCGCGCAAGAGGCAACCACCCACTGATGTTTCTCTCCTTCTCCCTCCCTTCCCCTCTCTATAAATAAATAAATAAATAAATATTAAAAAAAAAAAGAAAAACCAGGGCCTCATGGCCCCCACGGGCCCCCACCCCCCACCTTGTGCAGAAAGTTTTACCGATGACCCTCAGATTGTATCGTGAGGCAACTTGGGCACACGACCAGGAACGGAGCCTGCGTCCTCGGGGTTCACACACCAGAGGCTTCCTTCTCCTTTTCTCTCATTTGGTCTGACTCACACAGACATTTCGATACATAGCAATCACTCAGCCATCCCTCTGATGAGCGACGGGGTCTGTCCTGTGTGCCAGAAACACCGCGCTTTGCCGTGTATGCGTGCGTCCGCGCTCTGTGCGTATCATACCCGGGATTACCGTACCCATGGGACGCGATCGTTATGCCCCTGTATCGTGCACGCCCTTATTTTTCCCTCAAGATTTTAGGCAAAAAAGGGAGCGTTACCCACAGCAAAATGCGGGGCACCCAGATAACTAAGACACGGGCTCCGTTGTCCTTCTTTGACTACTATACTGCCATTTCACGCGGCTTCGACCATTTCCTTTCAGCCCAGCGTCAGCCTGGAGCGGACCTGCCCTTCCCGGCCCCTGACTGCTTCTCCTCTGGGCTCAATGCCTGACACGCACACGCTCCCAGACCCGTTTTATGTGAGACAAGTGGTTGCTTTTCAGTGTCTAGGAAAACATGAAATATAGAAAATACCTCCTCGAATACCTGGCTTGAATTTTCAAATTACAAAGGCTGAATTCTTTTCAGATTCTAATTTCAATGTGCGTGTGTACTGATATATAGAACGATCCAACCCGCGTTCTCGTTGGTCGGTGGTGGGCACATTTCCTACCCCTGGCACCTCACAGCACATCGCCACCCTTTCACTTTGCGCTTGGGCGGGTGGCCCTTGCATTTTGCACTGGGGTCAGATGGGGTCCGGCCTTACCTGCGGCCCTAAGTGAGTAGGAAGCTGAGAGGTCTGCTCTCTCCGGAGCAGGGAGTGAAGATAAAGCCCCCATCACAGGCGCCATTCACGTGACATCCCCCAGATCAACGCCGAGGCCCCAACTGCCAGCCAGCTTCTGCTGACATCAAGCGGAACCCGAAAGTCATTTCGGATTTCACATCCCCACTTCGCTCCTGCTCCTCAGTGAGATTCTGCTTGGACTCACAAGACAATGAGATACCTTCTCATGAAAGTCGCACCTGCCAAGTCTGGCTCTCCACGAACCTTCAGAGTCCGTTGTCCAAAGGTCTCACGCTGACCCCAGAGCAGCCAGTCCCACAAACAGCGCTGTGACCACGCGGCCTCGGCTCTGACCGGTGGAGCTTTAACCTCTAAAGACGCTTCAGCACGACAACAGAGCAGGTTCCATTTCGCCCTTCGTTCATTAATGATAACATGATGCCACTGATATTTGAGCACGAGGAAAGTCTTTGCCTCCGTCCTCGGCCCCTCGGGCCACTTTCCGCCGCGTCTGAGTGGGATTCCTCCACGTAAATTCCTCTCCGGCACTAACACTGCATGACGTGTACGTACGTCCTCCTAGGGATTTTGCGGGGGGTGGGGGGCTGCCTGAGTATACTTTAACCCAATAAAATGTCTAAGGATCTAAAACTCTGTTAGAAAGTCTTTCTGGAACCCTCGGTGAGAGTTGGACGAAGCATGGCTCCTACCTGGGTCCTAGGTCCAGCGGATAGAAACGCTGTCTCTCCTCCCAGCCGCAGGCGGTTGCGGGCCCGGACGCAGCTCAGAAAGAAACTCCCCCTTCCTTCCTGACGACGAAGGGTGCTCCAGTTTGGGCACCGAATCGAAGGACGATTTCCCCTATTTTCATCAGCCAAGGATGCATTTAGTTTCCTTCTTGACGAGAGCATCCTTCCAGACCTGACCTAAAACCGTGGTCCATCAAGTCTGCGGGTTCCCATTGTCCCCGGGAACGCTGAGGCTCCCACCCACGGCCCCGCCCGCCCCCTTGGCCCTCCCACATCCCCTGCCGCAGCGCGGGCAGCGTGCTCTCCACCCTGTGGTTGTCATGAGAACCGGGCCCGTCCTCCCTCCCAAGGGTGAATTCATTCTCTCGTGTTGTGCAAGTGAGCCCAGGGGACACACACGCGTGTGCTGTGGGACGCGCGCCTGCTCGCCATACGCGTTCGATCGCTGGGAGGACGGAGGCTTCCAGCACGTAAATAAGCCGCCTTCCCCGTCCCCCAGGAATCAGTGTTGTCGTGCCTTCTCTCCCCTATATACCTTTATCAAAGAAGGATGAAATAAATCCATCTTAACCCCCTGAAAACAGCCACATAACTCAACCCTGTGTCCTCAGAACAGTCCGACTTAAAATGGAAAGGAACACCTTTGCCTGCTGTTAGGAATTTAAAAGCAGGATGTGCGGCAGGAGGACAATCTTAAATCACCCCGGCTTCTGGGAAATGGGACAAGGCGTCTCTCCGCCGCGGCTTCGTAATGAAGAAGCCATGCCTTGCGCAACCATTAACGTTTAAACCAATTATGAGCCAGTCAGGTCTTCTAAGAGTGTAGGACTGAGTTACGACCTGCCTCTTGCGGACGCGAAGCCTTGCCCAGAATAAAGCAACCGGGGCCGTGTTTTAGTGTCGGCTCGCAGCGTGGGAGAAACGCAACCTCCCGGTTTGCCCTGCGTGGACGAGGCGCTGTCCGTGTGTGAGATGTGAGTTCCCCTCTCGGCGCGCGTGGCCCCTGGCCAGGGACGCGCCGCGGATTCACTCTCGGTGCCATGCGGGGGCGGTCACAGCAAACCCGTTTTACCGAAGACGGCGCTGCAGCAGCGACGGGCTCCTCTCTGGTTCGCGTTTTAGCCACGGAGGTCGCGGCGGGTCACTACTCGCCGTGGCTTTAATTTCCAGTGTCCCGCGAATGGAGGAGGATGAACACAAATGGGTCCAGTTGGAGGACATTTGGCCATCTTGTGAAATGACACCCCACATTTATTGCCTTATTTTGCCTCGGGGGTTGTATGTCATTTCTTACTGATTTTAGAATCTTTCTATATTCTGGAAGCAAGCCATTTAATCAATACGTGTATTGAATGTAATTTCTCCTATTCTCTGGCTTCCTTTTAGACGCTGAGTTTAACACAGTCCAATTTATAAATCTTTAACTTCACAGCTACTATTTCGGTGTCCTCTTAAAGATCTCTCTACTTATACTGAGGTCATGTGGATGGTCCCCTGTGTTCTCTTTGAGAAACTTTATTGGTCTTATGTGCACTTCGGTTCTCCGGTCCGCCTGGAATTAATCATTGTGTATGAAATTAATTTCCCCCGTTTGATATCTAACGAACCTGGTGTCGTCTATTGAAAAGATGAGCCCTCGCTTCTTGGTGTCGACGTCCCTGTGGGGAATCGAGTGCCCACCTGACATGAGAGCACACTGGGGTCAGCCTGCCCCTTCTCATGCCGGCACCCCACGGAGTCGCTGTCACAGTAACACGTCTCCCCATCCGGGAACGGTTTCTTCCAACTTGCATTACGTCTTCAAGGTGTTTTTTTTTTTTTCTCTGTAGGCTTTTTCATGTTAATGTACGTTTTTGAATCAATATGGAAATTTTGGCCAAAAACATCTGCTGAGAGTGTGATTGGGTGTCGCCGTCTCGCGCAAATTGACATCTTTGTCCTGTCACTTATTTCAGTGTGTGAGCATCATGTACCTATTTTTGTATTTTTAAAAATTCTCATTGATGGTTCATCATTTTCATGTAACGGTCGAGCATCTCTCTCTTCAAATTTATGCCTAGCTGTTTCATTTTTATACTATTGTGTAATGGCATGTAGAAACCATTTATAAACAAATAAATAAATCCTTATAACACTTTTTGGCTGTGGTGTATTACGGGTATATAGATATCCAACTGATTTTTATGTATTGATTTGATAATAGCAGTAACTTTGGCAAATTTACTTCTTAACCCCAATAGTTTTCCCATGGATGCTTATAGATTTTTTTCACATAGATGTGTGTACATATACACATATAATATGAAAAGAATGTTTTCTTTCTTTTTTTACATTCCTTATGTCTTTTTAAAATTTAAAACGTTTTTCTAGCAGGGAGCTGCTGCCTTTCTGAGACTCAGAAGCAAAGACTTCCGCACATGGCCGGGAGCCATGACGCTTGGCAGGGCTTCGCGGAAACCCTTCGTCCCGGCGGCCAGCCAGCTGCTTTCTCCAAAGGGCCGCGTGGTCGATACTTTAGACCCTGTGGGCCAGAGCCCGTGTCTGTTGCACCTTCTACCTCCTCCTCCTTTGTAACTATTTAAAAATGTATGAATCGTTCTTTACTGGCCACACAGAAACAGGGCACGGACCATTTAATCAAAGGAGAAAGCCTGTGACACCCTGCTTTTTGCTGAAGAAGGCTCTCTAACGTGCCCGTTTTCCAGGTCTTTTAAAAGCCATCGCCAGCGCAGGGGTGTAGATTTCCGGTCTGCCTCTGCAGAGACGAGGACAGGGGCCGCTTACGGACTGCCAGTGACGCTTTGGGACAGCACTAGCAGGAGGACGTCGTCACTTCAGAAATAAAACCAGAAACGGGGGGCCAGCGGGGTGAGGCGTCCCAGGGATGGACACCAAGGCCAGACTTGAACTCCGACCCGCTGCTCACCAAAGCCTGCTCTCTTAGTGTCCCCGGCAAGGGTGTCCGGGGACTGAGTCTGGGCTACAGGACTGTTTCATTTCAATCATAACACGACCCCTGGTCACGCTCGTGTTCCATTTTAGCAAAGTGCCAGGGAAAGAAATGCGCTGTGGCCTCAGGACCCCACCCTGTTGGGCCGACAGGGAGGCCCGGGCGTGGGTGGCAAAGCTGGCCTGACCCTCCCCTCTGCCCCCTTCCTCCTCCCGCCGCTGTGTCTGCAGTGAGCACTGCCGGGGACCCTGGAAACGGCACCCACGAAGCCCACGCCGAGAGTTCACGAGGCCCTGACCGCACTCACACCCACGGCCTTGGGGGAACGCCACTTAATCAGGTCAACACTCCCACGTTCCCGTGAGCAATTTTAAATATTTGGCTTATTTTACAGACCCTACATTTGTGTATCTGGGCAAATGTGTTTTTCTCTACCTGCAAGATTTACTCAGTCTGATCACAAAGGCTAATGGCCCCAAGAGGGTGATTTACAGAGATTTGAAAAGAAACAGGAACATCTAATAAGGTTTGTGCTGAATTCTCATGATGCGTGCCTGAAAATATGCCATTCAGATACACTGCTGGCTAAAAGAATGACTTCACTTCTTGGAACTAAAACGCCTTTATCTTCAGAGCTCAGATGAAAGGATGAACAGAACAAAAAGCGCAAATGTGGAGCCCATTAGATAGAAAGTTAAGGGCGGTGAATTCAGGGGCGATACTGACGCGTCACATAACCACCCTGAAGAGCGGACGGAGAAACCGGAAAGGGGCCTGGCCCCTTCCATACTGGAAATCCACACGTTTCCCCTAATTTCTCAGGTAGTCATCCCCGTTTACGCACTTGTCCCCCGAGGATTGCCCCTAAGGTGATCCGGGGTAAGTTGTTGACTGCAAAGTCCGGGAGGCGCCGGCCTTCTCTGGCGGGGGCGCCGCCTGCTGGCCTGACCCCTCATCGCTCTTGCACGTGGGTGTGGCTTCATCCCATCCGCTTTCTTGGTGAAACCTTCCTCGGGTGGACAAGGGCGACACATGCCTTGTTTTTCTGAACACTGCCTGAAGAACAACAAACACCCACTTCTGTGACCCATATGCCACGTGTCTGCCTGAGACTTAGTGCCCTCAGTCCCTCAGGACAGGCAACTCTCCAGGGATTTGGGAAAGGAAGGGCTCCAGACAGAAGGCACAGCCACCGCTCTCACAGCAAGAAAAAGACACAGATGTGGGACCCCACCTTTCAAGTCACCTTCCATCTCAGAAGTCGCTTGAACACCCGGACCGAGGACCACTAATGAAAGATGGAGTGTGACTCACTCCGCTTTCGAATTGCTTCCGACACACGCCCCTCGTCCCTCAGGGGTGAGCCCGGCCTCGGCCTTCCTCCGCTGCCGTCTCACCCCACACGGGCTTGGTCTAAAATCGTAAAGCTTGTCTCCTCGCCTGAAGACCAGCGGTCCCTCTGCTGCTTCGAGATACCACGCCAGCAGGTAACGGGAGTGGCTCGTGGTCCAGCGCAGAGGCCCGGAGCGGGCGTGTTGCAAGGGCTCCACGGGGAACCGAATCGCTGACTTCGGTCGTTTTCCGCCTCTGCCTCCCTATTTCCTGACTATAATCAGGCCCAGATGTCGCTCTGTCCTAAGTGAGGTCATGTCTAGTAATTTGAAAAATTCTAGAAAACGTACAGGGCCCCCTTCAGTAGTGGTTTGAAACGTGGGAGGAAAGAAAGCCACGCCCTGCGCTGGAGTGCGTCTCAGGGGGACGGCGGGACTTCGGCTGCTGCCCGGGGCCCGGCTCTCGCTCGGCCCGGGCCACCTCTCCTCACACCTGCGGAGAGGGGCGGTCAGGCCGAGGCTGCGGACGCCCTCGTTTGTGTGTGCTAAAATGTTCATTTATCAGCAAACAAGCCCCTTTCCCTGGTCCCTGGGTCCCTGTGAAAGCCTCCGTACAGCCTTCGGTGCCTGGACTTTCTAGTGGGAAAGTTAACTATTCCAGAAATAAACGTGGTCCGTTCACAGGCTCCCCCTCCGTCCCGCCACTTTGTCAGAATTCACAGTGACGCTGCAGGTGTCATCTCAGTCGTAGCCCTGCACTCTCTGTCACACCGCCCCGCCTAAAGCCTAGCTTTTCCGCTTCGGCCCATGGCTACACACTGGAGGTTTCATGAGTCACACCTCTGGGCGTGTACAGGTAAAAGAGTCCCCCGTAACCACCTCGGTGTGGCGGCTCCGACCACTGGTTGTTTCCTACTCGAGGGACAGAGCCGCCAGGAGGGGCGCACGAGCCGAAGCGGCCCCTTCGGGGCAGGCGGGGAGGGCGGGCTCCGCGCCGGCCGGCCCGACGCCTGTGGCGGCGGCACAGCAGCAAAGCGCCTGGGTGTGTGCGTTCGGCGGCAGCCACCGCCAGTCTAGGGAGGGGACCCTCCCCGGCACGCCCACCCATGTGTCAAACTCTCTGTCTCTTACTTAATTTTTCGAAAGGTTAGTAGGATAACAGTATGAAAAGTATTCAAAGTGTTTGTGATACAGGCGGGATGAACACGGAGAGCTCGGAGGTTTACGTAATCCTGCGGAAGATCCGTCGTGGGGAAGCCTCCCGGCTGATGGCTCCACCCCCTAAAATCAGCAAACATACTTCCAACGCGGGTCAAGTATTTTTCCGATTAGAGGACATTTGGCCAGACAGTTATTTTTTGAATAGTGAAAAGAGAAAGGCTTGGAGAAAGATCCAAGACGGTGGAGGAGTAGGTAGAAGCTACGCTAACCTCCTCCGAGGACCAATCTGGAATTACATCTAAATCGCAGAGAAAGCGTCCTGAGTAACGAACTGAACACTGGCTGGAGAGAAGCCTTAAAACCACTGACAGACAGAAGAAGTAGCTTCCCCACAACGAGACTGGTAGGAGGGCGGAGCAGGTGCAAGCCGGCTGGCCGGGCTCCAGTGGGCGGCAGCGGAAGTGCTGGAGGGATATTTCAGTGTCTGGGGGGTTCCCCCCGTGGGGTCTAAACCCCAGGCTGGGCTCCCCAGCCTGCAGCACAGGAGCTGGGAGGGAACCCAGGTAACATCCAGCTGTGAAGAGCAGCAGGGTTTCTGTCTGCCAGGGAGACATGGCTGGAGATGCAGGGAGCCTCTTAAAGGGCCAAAGCATAAAATTTCTTCTGCAGCAACATTCCCCGGGCTCCAGCAGAGGGAGACCAGAGGGGACTGGAGACACTGGAGGAGAACCTGGGGCTGGCGGCTCTGGGGAGAGAGCTGAGGGAAGCGCCACCAGGATCCCTGTGCTGAGTCACTCCCGGTGCTGCAGGAGCCGCCCTCTCAGGCAGAGAGCGCTTCTCCCAATAACGTCGGCGTGAGGGGGAGCGATAAGCCCACCCACAGGGATTGTCCGCCCACCCGCCCCGTGTGGCGCTTAAGCCCGACTGCTGATTACAGATGGATTATGTTTAAAAACCGACCTTGTCATGACTGATTAGTTTAACAACGAAGGCAGAAAGTACAAAGAAGCAGACAGGATGGGAAGACAAAGAAACAGACCGCGAATGAAAGAACAAGAGAATTCTCCAGAAGAACCAGGTGAAACGGAGGCAGGCAATTGATCAAATAGAGTCTGGAGTGACGATTACAAGGTTACTCAACAGCGTGAGAAAAGACATGGAAACCGTGAAAGAGGACCAGTGAGAAACGAAGGATGTGGTGTCTGAGATAAACAATACTCTGGAAGGAAAATCAGGTTAGATGAAGCAGAGGATCGAACCGTGTTTTGGAAGACAAGGTAGGAAAAGACACCCAGGCAGAGCAGCAAAAGGAAACACAGAATTTTAAAAAATGAGAAGAGCTTAAGAAACATTTTGGACAACGCGCAGAGAAACAGTAAAGCTCTCAGCTTACTGAGTGCTCACACCTGCCAACCCGTTCACTTGCATTATTTTATTACCCTGCACAATTACAGTCGGTATCTCATTTACGGACAGGGAAACGGAGTCACAGGAAGGCGACTGAAATCATCCACATTTAGATAAACCCTCGGTCTGGAGCCGGGGTCCACGCCCAGGCCACCTTTGACTTCAGAGACTGCAGTCTTAGAAGCCAAGCTCCTCCTCCGCCCCAGCTACCGGGCTAGTCCTCGGTGAAGGAAAGACCACACGTCCCCTGGTGACCCCACCCAAGAAGTCTTCACCAGGCTGCGGGGAAGGGGACGAGAGTTGACCGACAGTGGCTCGTCATCCTCTAATCAGGGACCTTCTCAACGTGAAACTTGATGAATCACTGCCTTAATCTTTCTTCTTTACCGTTATGATTCAGTCATGAATTTCTGCAGTTAAATTTCTCCTAGACAAATATTCAATTATGATTTTCAATAAAGGATGGGTGCTTAAGATGAATACACTCTTCTGTCTGCTGTGAAGGATGGTTCTCCGTACCGATAACGAGAACAAGGTGCTTTGGAGGGTCCCCTGGCTGATCTCAGTGTAGGAGCCTCAGCACGAGCTGCCTCTGGCTTCCGGAGAGTGCTGGGCATCCCGGGAGGATGGCCAGGGCTTACCGCGTGAGCGCGGAGACGGCCGTCAACGCAAGGACAGGCTACAGAGTTGCCTTTTTCCCTTTTCCTTCACAAATGGATTCATTGGACATATATTTACAGGGAAAGGAATGCTGGCCGGGTGGCTCAGTTGCTTAGAGCGTTGTCCCAATACACCAAGGTTGTGGGTTTGATCCCCCATCAGGGCACATACAAGGAACAATGAATGACTGTAGAAAGAAGTGGAACAACAAATCTCCCCCTCCCCGCCCCAATCAATAAGTTAAAAAAAAAAAAAACAACCAAAGGGAGAGACAACAGCGTGAACGCATAGCATTGGCAGCTGAGTAAGAACACCGCTGGAGCCTTCGGGGCTAACACGGACGGCGGCCGTGGTCCCTTGGATGGTCCCAGCGAGCGTTCGCAGGCGGGAAGTGCCCGGGCTCCTGGGAAGCCCTCACGGCACATTTTCGGCAATTTCTCTTCACTCTTCACTGAGCGTAGAAGGGCTTTCCTGGCAGCCGACTTGTCCCATGAGCCCAGCATTGTTTCTGAACTCTTCGAACTATGGCTCAGAGTAGACATTATAATTTTTCCCTGCCAGCCCACCCTGCCCTGCGTCTTTATTAACCATAGCCGTGCAGAAGTGCTCAGAGAGCCCCGCCTTACATCTGTCACCAGCGTGTCCTCTACCATGTCTCGGGCCAGTTAATCCCCTGGGGTCTCAGTCCAGTGGGAGCAGAACCAGCCCTGGCTGCGGACACCGGGCAGGCCCTGCAGTAGTCTGGGAGAAAGGGATGTGGGGGGCTATGGGGCGCAACAAGCTGGATGTCTCTAAAAATTGACAAGGGGACATGTTTAAAGGTTCCCGAGGAGAGTGAAAGGGATGAGCCTTTTTTGTCTCGTCTTTGGATGGAATTTTCTCACTTCCGTGTTTGCGGCCAGGACTGGACCTTGGCAACATTTCTGGCCGTGAATGTTTCCCCACCGGGGAACTCTTGGACAATACCCAGGGATGGGTTCCTTTGCTCGTTTAAATCTGCTTCTGAGAACTTGCTGGGGGTCTGCCTTCCTCAGGGGCCGTGGTTGCGGAGGTGACCTGAGAGGCTCCGGGTTCACGGGATAAATTGCATCTTAGTGGAAGGACATGGGCCACCTGGAGGAGAGAAACTAACTTTTTGCAAATGATTAAGTGCTGTGAAAAAATAAAACTGGCTCATTCATGAGACCAGCCTTAGGGCATCAGGGTGAAACTAGAGAAGGTTCTCAGAAAATAAATACTGCCTTATTTATCTATTAAACATAAATATGTGTCGATTTCCTATTTCTTTTTTTGTCAAATTGATATTTTTAGCTTTCCCCCCAATATTTTGACCACTCATCTGAATGTTCATTGTTTAATAATATATTTATATGTCATATATAATTTTTATGTGCCTGTAGAATTTACAGTGATATCCTATCTTCATTCTCAATATTTTAAATTAGTCCATTCTCATAGGTCTCATCAGTTTTGCTAGGTTCAAATCAATTTTATTAGTTTTCTCAATGAAATAACTTTAGCACTTCGCGACTTTTTCTATTGTATTTTCTTTACATTTCATTAATGGCTACGCTTGTTCTTCCTTCTTCTACATCTTCTAATTTCTCTTCTCTAATTCGTTCTTAAAACAAACCCTCAGTGTCGCGGACGTTGAGCGTAGGGATTAAGTGTCCCTTTGTGCCGTGGCCTGCGTCGAAAGGCGTCGCCGCGCCCCCTGCTGGCTGTGTGAGTGCAGGCCACCCGGGCCCCTTCACTGCTCCCCAGGGCTCGTGAGCCCTCAGGACGCGCTGTCCTAACAGCCGACGCCTCCCCGACGCGGCCCCGGCCTCGGAGCAGAGGCCTCCGCCCGCCCGGGTTTCCTACTTGCCCTGGACTCCGCAGGCCTTCCCTTAGCGGGGAGCTCGGGGGGACGTCCCCGCGTCCATCGGCCGCCTGCTGCTCCCGCGCTCACACAGGCCTCCCCTGGCACCCCGAGGGGCCGCGTCACCCACACAGACACACACAGAAGCCTGCGAGGGCGGCCGCGTCGCCTGACCAGGCGTCAAGGAGAACATCCAACAGGGCTCACTGGCCAGCGCGGGGACTAGACGCTGCGGCCGGAGGACATGGGGCCAGGTGTGACTTTCAGGACCGCGGTGGGGCGGAGAAAGGCAGGGGTGGCTGGGAAAGCCCAGGTCAGGGGCGCAGCCCGCAAGGGCAGGTTGCCCCCAGGCGAGAGCAGCCTGGCCATTTGGACTGTGAGCGCGCGGGGTGGGCGGAAGGGGGGGCGAGGAGGGAGCCATGCGGTCTGCGCGCCACCGAACGCCCCACCCCCAGAGAATGCAGCGAACGGCGCAGAAAGCGCAGAAAAAGGCTGCCGGCCGCCCCTTCCCGGAGGAACAGCGGATGAGGCTGGGGGGGACGTGGGCAGCTCATCAGGTCGAACTCCTGCGGAAGCTTCTAATTGCCTCCGCGGCTCATAGCCCCCGCGAGTCCTTTTAAACCAACGCAGCCTTACTTTGGAGGAAGAATTACGTCTAGAGATAAGTACGTGTGAATGGATATGTTCACTCTTTCCACCGATGCCTCCCGAAAGATCCAACCATCGTTTCCAGGCAGTTGTCAGTGCGGAGAAAACACAACTAATTATCGTGTGTTGATTTTGCATCCTGCAAGTCTTCCGAACGCATTCCTTCGTTCTAACAGCCTCGTGTTCAAATTTCTGTGTGAGCATTAGCTTTCATTTCTGTTACAATTGCTGAGTCGGGGAGAATTCTTTTAAATTCGTGAGGAACTTCCAGACTCTTCCGAAGCAGCTACGGCCCAAGGAGAGACAGGCCTTTGTTTTGGTCACAGCTGAATCCGCAGCGTCTGGGACCCAGTTTGCCCCGTCACAGCCCCTCCCTGCTTATTAGGTCAACAAAGCGGTCGGGTAAGTGGATTCCACGTCTCCTGTTTCGGGGCCTTGGTCTCATCGTCCGCACTCCCCCCGCACTCTGTAGGGCACGGAGGGTTGGTGTGCTAGCCGACTAAGCCCCTCGTCCCCGCTTCCTCATCTGTGGAACGGGAGTGGCCGTCTTCCTGCCAACACGTTTACTACGAGGCTGGAACGTGGCCGAGCCCACGAGGCAGCGAGGGGATTGCCGAGCACAAGAGAGACACCGGCCGCTGTGAGCGCCTCCGTTCGGGTTGGTTTGTCGGGCTCGCTGCTCTTCCTGACCCTGAGCCCACCGAGTGGCCCCCAGACCAGAAAAACAGGTGACACACTCCTGTCACATTCGTCCCTTTGGCATTTCTTGGCCCTGGGTCGCGTGGCTACCTTGGCTCTAGCTGCTCTCTTTATTCATACTAGTTACACTCATAGTTCAGGCCGTTCGGAAACCACCATCCCCGGGCGGGGGTGGCACGACTTGCAGTCCCGCCTCCAGGTCTGCTCTGCGTCGCAGCGGGCCCTGATTGACCGTGAAACCCGCCGGCCGACTGCGTCATGATGGATCGACGGGGCTCCCTTGTCCTCTGGCTTCTCGTTAGACCTTGTCATGGGAAGCCCCGGAACTGGGCTTCAGGAGGAGGAGGGCCAGGAGTGTAAGGCCCGCAGTCTCTTCCCGATCGTCCGAGACTTGGCGTCGTCTGTGTTCCTTGCACAGAAGCTGTGGCTCTGAGAACTGATCTGTTCCCTGTGCCTTTGGCGGGGGTGTCAGGGGGAAGCAGGGAGGGACTGTAGTGCCTTTCCGCTGTCACTTATTCCTGGGTGTAGGACCATCTGCTGTTTACTTCCTCCTACCCATTCACTTAAGTACCACCTAGAGTAAGTCTTATCCCACTTTGACTTTGCCAAGTATGTCCTGTGAGGGTCCTGTAATGGCCCTGCCACCACCGCCACCACCATCACCACCTTCACCGCTGCCGCCATCACTGAGTCTGACCTTGGACTCTGGCACAGCAGGTCGTGTCCCCGGGTACCTCCCTCCTGCTGTCCTCCTTTGTCCTCCCAGTGGCTTTATGATATAGAGACGAATGCCATCATTCCTGTTTCACAGAGGAAGGAACAGGTGCACAGAGAGGACAGGCGACTTGCCCAAGGCCACAGACAGTAAGTGTCAGAGCCGGGATTTAAACCTCGATGGCCTGGCTGCAGGATTCGGGCTCAACTTCCCGCCACGCTGCCTGTCCGGGCCGCTGCCCGGCTCTGCAGTGAGGGCAGCTCGGGCCGGCGACGTTTCTCACCCCAGTGCTGGCCGCGAGACGTGCAACACTACTCAGTGCTTCTTAGTCCTAGCCATGGTGCGAGGGGGCGTTCGGTGTCGCTAGCCGAGGGCCTCCGGTCACACGGTGAAACGTCCCATCAGCCCACCGCGAAGCCCTTCGTGCCTCGAACAGTGTGTGACCTCCGACGCTCAGTGACTGCCCGGGGCCAGTTTCTCCTTCCCGGGCCAGGGGCTGTGAGGCAGGAGCGGCGACTTAGACGCCGTCGGAGTGCGTCATGCAAGCCCAGAACGATGGAGGACGTCACGGCCATTTTTCTTCGCAGGCCTCCACGTATTTTAGAAGAAAGGCAGGGAACGAAAGCGGCCGGCACGCACGTGCACTGGTCGTTTCTCCAGTCCCTCTGCAGCTGCCGTGGCCCTGTGGGCTCCGGGGGGAAAGACACACAAAACGGAGCTGCCCCTGCCGCCAGCTAGGAATTTGGCTTTCTATGCGTGAGAGGTACAGCGCAGCAAATCAGACTGACTAAGTAGCTTTTTGGGATCGTATGTATTCTTGCTTTTAGAGTTAATAACGGCGCTCATCTCCTAAGGAATTCTGCAAAGAACTAGTGCTACCTTTGTCTTAACTCAGTGGGTCCCCTGAGAACCCTAGGAGGCATGTCCTCTTTCAGTCCCGTCTTTCAAAGAGGGAAACTGAGGCACAATGGGACATTTGGTGTGAATACAGTTATGCCACTAGGGGCTGAAATCTGTTTATGTGACAGACTCCGAAGTCCGGGTTCATGGTCACTCTGCTAGTCTTCCGTTAAGCTTTCTACCCCAGGTCCCAGCTCCCTCGCTTTCCCACGGCTGGCACAGGAACCTCTGGAATTACCAGGTGCAAGGCTGAATTGCATCGTGCGCCTCGTCAGACCCAGCGCAGAGTCTCACGCCGGCACCGGCGACCACAGCCGGCAAACTAACCAGGAGCAGATCGGCCAGCAGGTGTCAGGAGCTCCACCGGAGACTTTAGACCCGGCTTCCCAAGGGGCCCCTCTCCAGACCGCAGTCCCCTTGAGCCACCGATCGCACCCGACCTGCCCCCGGAGCCCCTGTCCTCACCACCGGGTTCCCCAGAGGTGACCCCAGGACACGGTAAGGCATCAGAGTTCGGGCAAAGACAGGACCGAGGCTCCCAGTATCAAAGACGCAGCCGACATGAATCATGGCAATAAATGAATGAGAGTTTATTATTCCTAACACCAATTACAGAAGCAGTTGTTAACACACAGGCTCTGAAACCACACGGACTCAGGGCCCTTACAGCAGCGCTACGTGTCATCGCCCACCTTTACTAACGCTCGGCCGTGTGTGAGACACCCCCATGCACTTGGTTCGCCCCCCGAACAACCCTCCGGGCCAAGCGCAGGGTGGCGGATGCTGCAGCTGGAGAAGCCAAAGCCTAAAGCCAAGATGGTGTGCGCTGACCTAGCACACGCAAGTGGCCGGTCACAGCGCCGTGGCCTGGGTCCACAGGCTGCTGCACACCGGGCCCCGGGCCGCAGGCCATGGGCGGATGCTGGCCGATGACCAAAGAATGGCCAGGTGGCTGATTATTACATCTGCTGTCACCTGGGAGCCAAGAGCTCACAGCTGCGACAGGCAGGTGGGCTCCACCTCCTTAGCGGACGGGGCAGTGCAGACCCGGGTGGGCCACGGCCACAGCCCGCTGCGGCAGAGCGAGGCTTTCGAGCCCAGACTGTCCTGAAAGAGGCAGAGAAGCAATTCACCCCTGTGACCCGGCCTCCCTTGTTGGTCACCGCCCACTCCAGCTGCTTACGGAATAGCGGTGAGAAACACCGTCGGCAGAAAAGCCATTCCAGAGTGATGGTCTGAGCCCGTGGCGGTGACAGGAGGGGGAGGACGGGTCCAAGGCGACGGCGCAGACCCAGGGCCCCGCGGAGGAAACATTTAGGCGCAGGCCAACCGACGTCATGGGCAGGGCCCAGAAGCAACTGCCACCCACGTGAGGATTCCGGAGGGGCCAACGCGTCTTTCTTCCATGACCAGGAGAGTCTACGGCCGCACTTGTCCGGGGACGAGAAAGCGGAAGAAGGCCGGGAAAGGAGCCCGCAGCAGGGTTTCTCGGGGACAGGAGGACCCGGGCTGGACGCTTGGTCCCGCAGCCTGTGCTCTGTGCGTCTGCACGCCGACTCCACGTCTTTCCAGAGGATGGACCGAGTCTTGGCAGCTGAAGCCCCGCCTTTGCCGTGGGGAGGGCGAGGGCACCGATGGAGGGCCCTCCTGGCTCCCCAGCACCCTCTCTGAGCCGGATTTGTCCCCGCCTCTGTGGCCCAAGCCCAACTACAGACAAGCTCCCCAGGTGACGTCTCAGCTCAGAGGAACGAACGCAGGATCGTAAGCGTCTTTTCTCTCGGCCCTGGAACGGGCCCCGGCCGGGACCTCTGGAAGGCCCCTTCCTCCCCTTGCCTGACGCTCGGAAGCACAGCCACCCTGTCGCGTCTCGCTTTGTCCCATAATAAGAAATCAGAGACGCGCCTGAAGGAGCTTAGAAATTAGGATGAGATTCCAGGAGCCCTAAGTGGTCAGAGAGAAACGGAGTTGATGTGTCTCACACTTCCGGCTCAAGCGGAATAAAGGAGGCGCATCGTTCCTTGTCCGCGGAAATTAATGCTTTTTCAGCGGTTTGTAACGTGCTCAAAGCGTTCACTCAACACACGGACTGAGCGTTTCCCACGTGCTGGGGCCGCGCTGTAGAGGGGAGCACCTTGTGGTGGGAACTGTGTCATCCGCGGAAGGACATCCGAGCAGGCTTCAGTCCCCAGCGAGGTGGCCGGCCAGGGCGTGAGTCTGCGTTTGGCTGGCGGAGAATGTTCCAGGTTCATTCTTGACTGCCCCTCCCCTTTGCTGCTGGACTCCATCGCCACCCGTTCCATTTCAGCGCAACACGGTTTTCTTTAACTTTCGGTCCTGCCAGTCAGAGTCTGACGTGGGTCTTTTGGGGCCCAAATCGGAGAGCGGTCAGGGCTGGAGGCCCCGCTTCTTCTGGGGGCTCCCGGGGAGAGTTCGTGGCCTCGCCTTTTTTCAGCTTCTAGAAGCTCCTCCCAGTCCTTGGCCCCTGACAAAGCCGTACGTGGTCTTAACAGGTCCCACCTGAAGGTGTCTGTCTTCACTAATAAGTGACCTTTGCTGGACAGCTTCCGGGGACTCCACACAGAGAGTGTCTGTTACACCAACACGGCACCGTGTAACTGCTGCGGTGTATCAAGCGCCACCGTTGACCAACTCCAGCCCTCAGGCCGGGTATGTTTGCCTCCTGTTGCGTAAATAAAGTTATACTGAAACACAGCTGTGCTCATGGATTTATACATTGTTTTGTGGTGAAATGGGGAGACAAACATGGCACCTTCCTCCAGAGCCTGGGCGCGGGACCCCAGGTCTCCAGGAGACAACATTCAGACGGTCATCTTCTTCTGGCCACCCCTCCTGGGACTTGGCCATGATGCTCTCCAAGAAAACCCAGGACTGAACATCCGCCCTCCAGCAGGAATTTGGGCCGAACCCCTCAGAAAGCGGCATGATTGGGTCTGCCATCGGTGATGAAGCTCGCCACCGCGCTGGGAGCTCTCTCATTGCCAGGTTACACCAGACACGGGGATCTAATTACGGGCATTGATTCAATTTTAGCGTGACTGAGTTATCGACACGGATGTGAATTAACTGATTTGTATGCAGCCAGAGGTCAGTAACAGAATTTGAGGAGAAATTATGTCTGGCTAACACTCAGCATGGGGTCTCATGTATCCGTCTAATTCAGGTACTTGGCCCCACGAGAAGGGGCGATAGGCCTCCTGGAGCAGAACCTTCTAGAAGTCTCTGACACATTAACCTCATCTATGACAAACCTCTAAGATGCACGCTCTACCGGGTAATTGTTAACTACAGAATCAGGAATAGATTGCGTAAGATCTTTGCATGGCGGTGCAATTGGAATTTGAGGAGAGGAATTTGTTTGTTTCTCTCAAGTTCAAACATCGGCTTGACATTTCTCAGTCCGACGAGTCACACATTAAACGTGCCAAATTGAAAAACAATTGGATTGGATATTATGCTAAGTGAGATAAGCCCATCGCAAAAACAAATACCGTGTGATTCCACTTAGAGAAGGCGCCCAGAGTCGCCAGGTTCCTAGAGAGGGGAAGTGTGGCTGGTGGTGGGTGTCGGGGCTGGGGCGGGGGTGGTGGCCTTGATGTTCCATCTGGTAGCGGTTTGTCTTAGGAGATGAAAACAGCTCTGGAGGTTGATTCCGCAGCAGTGTGCGTGGAATTAACGCCGCCGAATCAGACGCTGAAAAACTGTTAAGATGGTGAATTTTATGGTCTACGTATTTTACCACACTGAAAAAGAAAATGTAGTGGCTTCAAACTAACAGCTGGGTTGGTCAATAAAACTGAAGGCACCAGAAGCTTGGAAAAGGAACTGCTTTCCACAGCGGCCCAAGGCCGCAAGCAGCAAGACGTGGGTGGGTGAAGTCCCGCCAGCCTCCTGCGGTGCCCAGGGCGCTGAACCTCAGGAAAAAAAGCGGACACTGTCCCCGAAACCGACGCGCACGCGCTTCCCCGCGCCCCCCACGGGAGAGGAGGCTTCCCTCCTGCGCTGCCTTTCCCATCTCATGCCAGCGCCCAGGTGCCAGGACCTGGAGATTCCTCGGAAGACAGCGCCTGGACCACCCTGGAGAGGGTCTTAGAGGCACAGGAGTAATGCTACGGTCGGCCACTAGGGGCGGTGTGCTACCCAAGTGCTCCAGCGAGGTCATCAAGACGCAAACCCGCGCGGTTGCAGGTGACGCTGTGCGCTGCCCTTGGAGAAGAGGTAACTGGTGAGTAGAAAAGGAAGCAAAACAGATGGAGAGGACAGTTTCCCAGACCCACAGGGGGGGCCCGCCTGGGGAAGCAGGACACCCACAGGCCTCCGGGATTGTGGAGGCTCTCAATTGGTCATGACCAGCGAGCGCCCCTAGAAGTCCTGCGAGGGCCCGTGATCATAAAGACATTGCCTGACTCTGGGAGAGGACGAGCACTTATGAGTATGTTCTGGAAAGTGCCCTTTGCAGAGAAAAAAAAACAATGCACTCTGACAGTCTTCCATACGGGGTGCCTAAAACTGCTGATTTTTATATACGGGGGGCTGTGAAGAGACAGGAATTTACTTAACATGTGTGAGAGGGCGCGCAGTTAGCCCAGACAGCTGTAATCTCGGGGATGCAGCTGATACCGTGGTTAAGCAGCAACAAGGCGACACTTAACGTGCGGGCCGCAGGGAGCGTGCGCGTGAGCCCCAGGGATCAGCAGGAGCGCGCAGGGGCCACAGAGAAGAGGAAACGGAGGTGACGAAAGGTCAGGGAAAACTGGGACTCAGGTGACTCATGTCACTCTTTGCAAACATTTTTCTATGGCTTCCATTTTTTTAATAGAAGGAATGGCAGAGAAATCGTGGACTTTCTAAATCAGCCTTATTAAGATAACGTTGATTAACCATAAACTATACACATTGAAATTGTACAACCGGTAGGTCTTGGCATACGCGTGTACCCGTGACACCACACCAACAATGAAAATATTCATCACCTTCAAAAGACCTCCCTGGCCACTTCATAGGCCGTCCTTTCCACCTGCTCCCACGTCGCCTCCCGAGACTCCCCCAGAGTGTGCCGGGAATGGCTTCGATGTGTTACATACCGCGGTGGCGCGGCAGATTGCCAGCTGCCTCCTCCCCTCACTGCGGCCAGGACTCCAGTTCTAGCCGTTGGAGTGGATGTAGGGCCGCATCGTTTTCACTTTTCCCAATGTCTGCCAGTGCCAAGTATTTACCGAGTTCCTGCTGCCGATAGATCTTTGTTGGTAAAGCGGCCGTTCACATCTCTGCTCATTTTTAGTCGAGTCGCTTATTTTCTCATCGAGCCCGGAGAGCTCTGTTGTATATTCTAGGTATAAATCCTTTGTCAGACATATGACTTGCCAACGTTCTCAGCCAGCCTGCAGCTGGTGGCCACGTTCTCTCAGTAACGTCGCAGGCAAAGCGCAGATGGATCATTGTAATGAGCAACTCCTCGTGGATCGAGCTGTCTTCCTGGACCCCGCTTGGCACGTGGTCCCTGAGCACTGTCTAACCTCAGCCCCGAGGGTCTTCTGACCTGCGTCCCCTACTTTAGGTCCAGGTCTCCGACCCACTTCGAGTTCACTTCCGTGCACGTTAGCAGGCGTGGCTCAAAGTCTCCTTCCCAGTGCTTTTGCTTCGCACACCTTAAACACCCACTTTTTCTCGGGGGCCATTGGTTGAGGGCACTGTCATTTCTCCCCTGCATCATCTTCGCCGTTGGATAAACATTCAAAGCGTGTTTGGAAATGGTTGCAATGGTTTATGGCCCGTATTTGGGATCAAGCTCTTTTTAAAGTCCTGCACCAATGGCGCCCTGCGCATTTTGGGACGATGTTGCATCACTTTCATTCCGTTCAAAAATCTCCCTACCCTCCCTCTGGCCCAGAGGCTATTTAGAAGGAATAATTTAATTGTCAGGTATTTGCATGTTTTCTGAAGCCTTTCTGTTAGTGAATGCTAACTTAATTGTGTTCTGTTCCTAGCACGCACTTTGTGTTAGATCGACACTTTCATACTTATCGCCATGGTTGCAGGGCCTCCCGCATCCTGCTCTCTGCAGCGGGGACACACCGGCACGCACGGCCAGCCGTGTGGGGCCAGGGTGCTGACTGACGGTTAGAGGGAAAGAAGAATTAACTGCACTGCTGAAGGCATTTCCTCAGGCTACCTTCTTTTTTTAAAAAAAGATTTTATTTATTTTATTTTTAGACAGAGGGGAGAGAAGGGAGAAAGATAGGGAGAGAAACATCCATGTGTGGTTGCCTCTCACACCACCCCCACTGGGGACCCGGCCCACAACTCAGGCGTGTGCCCTGGCTGGGAACCAAACCAGCGACCCCTTGGTTCACAGGCCAGCGCTCACTCCACTGAGCCCCACCAGCCAGGGCCTGAGGCTACATTCTTACAGCTGAAATACGATTCGAAGTGGAAATAATGTTTTTAAGGCTTCGGATGCCGTTGCTAATTGCTTTCCAAAATGTGCCCGCTTGCTTGTCGACGTGCCCCTGTGTGGTTCTTCTCAGCAGTGCCAGCTATTAAACAGTCAAACCAGAATTTATGAAATCCCTTCCAGTACGCCAAGTTGGGTTTGGATAACTAAAGACTCGCTCTAGAGGAGTTACCCTAACACTGCTCATTAGATCCAGAAACAATGACACAGCTAAAGCAAGACCCTGACATGAGCTTCCAGACAGAGAGAGAGAAAGAAAGATAAAGAAAGATGCAGGAGTGAGAGAGAGACAGGGTAGGGGGAGGAGGAGCGAGAGAGAGTGAGGCTGAAACGGACCATCTTTGGAGAAGGCCGAACGTTCTCTTTGAACAGCTACGCCTTGGTTGTCCCATTCCAGCACTAAAAATGATTTTTCATTCTCTCTGATAAGAAGATCAATATCAAGTTTTTTTTTAATGTCTTCTTAAAGGTAACAGTAAAGTCAAATAGAAGAAAATTAAAACCAGAAGGGAACAAAAAAAGTCAAAGTAATTGCTTCAATCTCCAGTTTACCACAAGAAGAAATGAGACAATCGACCTGTTATCAAACGGGCGGACTGTCTCACTCTTTCTGAATCTCCAGCCCACTTCTCCCTACCACCTGGCTCCCTCCCACTGCGACGCCTGCCATCATCTCCAGAGGAGGGGCTGCCACCCACTCTCTGACTGTGGGGCCCCCTCCGAGCACAGGTGGGAAGGGAGGGAGGTGGTCCCCCTGCCCGCGGCTCTCAGATGATTACGCATGTGCACCGGCGGGGGGGTCTCTCCTGGTGCCCTATCCAGGTGTGAGGGACCGGGGCCAGCCCCTGCAGGCCCTGCCCCTCTATCTGCCTCCTTCCCCCGACCTTGAAACTTCTGCGCGGCCACTTGTGCAAGAAGGTGCATTCTTGCGTGCATCCCCTGGTCTCCATAGCAACTGCATCAGCCACTCAGGGCAGAGGAGAGGGATTCAGTTCCATCTGTTTGTGATGCTTCTACTAGATCAATCTTGGCTGTGTCAACATCACGGCCCCGGCAGTTCTGCGTGGTGGGGGCTGTCCTGTCTGAAGGAGGATGTTCTGCAGCACCCCGGCCTCCAGGAGTCCCTCTAAGTGTGACAGCCTAAAATATCTCCACATTGTTCTGAATGCCTCCTGGGGCAGGGTGGGGGGAAGACCACCCCACATGAGAAACACTGAACGAGGCCAAGACCACAGAGGGCCGGATCAGAGGGGGTCTCATGTGCAGGCCTCTGGGGCAGCCAGGTTTGTATTCTGTGCACATTGCTAAAATCAGACCCTCCTGGATTAGAAGCCCCTCGAAGTTGTCAAGGTGGGTGGAGAGTGGACAGAGGGGTCTGTCGTCTGAGCCGCGCACACCAAGGCCCCCGCAAAGATGGCCAGGGTGTGACGGCGTCGGAACACGACAGGGCTCTGCATGGCTTCTCTGCTTGTGCGCCTGAGCACAGAAAATGTTGCCAACTCCGGCCAGCTGTCAGCTCCAGCGCCTGGCACTTGCTGGCGTCGCCGCGGGCCTGTTCTTTGTGTCCGTTCATCCTCAGTGTCCTCGTGTGTCCCTGGAGATAATGACACAGCCCGCCCCAGTCGCTTTTGAGGAGCCCCTGAAATAGCCCCGTGAAACGCTTCGCACGGGGCCCAACGCCGGCGAGGCCCCGAGACGGCGGTTGTTTTTATTCCTGTTACACGTAGCAGCAGATGGTCAGAAGCTTTCTGAAGACCACCCGGCGGAGGGCTGCTTCGCTCTGTCAGAACGCTCGATGAACTATTTCACGGCCTTATCATGACTTTGCGAAGGTCTTGGAATAACGTGGAAAATGCTTACGTTTCAAGTGGAGTGAAGGGAGCAAGATTCAGGATATCCGTGAGCACGCGCACAGAGACGCCAGAGTGCGCGGGGAGGGGTGACGGCAGCAGACTGGCATGTTCGCAGTCACTGCGCTGCGGTGGGTGCCATCTACTTCCCCTGTATCTTCCCATCTTCCTAAGAGATTATTTTATAGTAATGGAAGGGTTTCATACTTGCAAAAAGGCATAATCTCTCTTACAGTTCCATGGCTAATCCGCGATCCGTACCGGGGAAAACACAGCCCGGCCCTGCAGGCATTTCCCTCGGGGTGGCCGTCGGGAGGAGACCTGTTACTCAAAACGGCGCCACGCCAGCTGCCTGCCGAGCGCTGGGCCCGAGGGCTCAGGCAGCGGGTTTCCAGTCCCGAGGGTAAGGGGCTGCAGAGTTCCGCCTGTGAAAGGGCTTTGGAGGGAAGTACATCAAAATAACACATGAAGGGGGCGTGTGCACTGGAAAGGGGGAGATGGTAGCCCAAGAACAGAACAGCTGGTGGAGGGGGCGGGGCGGGGCGGGACTCAACCCTGCTCTCGTCGCCACCGCACATTTTCGTCCCAGGTGCTGACCCCTTGTTTGGTGGGCTCGGGGCTGTAAAGCCAGGGAAACAGACAGTAGGGGACCTCGCTCACCAGGCCTCTTCCTATGGGAGCCCGTCCCCACCAGCCCCAGAGCTGCCCCGGGGCAGCAGAGCGCATGTGCCCCAGTCGGGGCGCAGTGAACACAACGTCATCGGCTGCCAAGGGTACTCGTGCTCGCAGTCCAGTCTCAGTGAAGCAGAAGATGTTTCCTTGAGCTGAGGTGGGGTTTCAGCTGCCACCAGCAAATGGGGAGAAGGGACCCTGTACGCACAGGAGGCGCGAGGTTTGCCTCGCGGGGTAACGAAGGGTTCGATCTGCAGGGCTGATGAGGGCCTCACGAGGGCGCGCCCGTGCGTGCGTGCGTGCGCGCGCATGTGAGGGTGTGCGTGCGTGTGCGTGTGGTTGCTATTCCTTTTGTACAAACTACTGAGGCTTAGAGCTGCAGCTCCGACAAGGGCTGTAGCCGCGGAAACCAGGACACAGCGGAGGAGACAGGTCCTCTCGGAAGCCGCCGTCCCTGGTCTTTCCGTAGCGGGCGCTCACATTCATTCCGCAAAACCCCACTTGCTGCCCCGAAACTCCATTTTCACATTTGGCGACGGAAAGGTAGGCAATACCCTTGACATCCGTTCATGTTTGAACAGTTTGATGAGACTGAGGGTCCCTGCAGACAGGCCCTTCCTTTTTAGAACATAGACTGGGAAGCGGTGTCTGTCCAGCCCACTACCGCAGGGGACCCAGCCCCGGGCGGCAGACCGGTACTGGCCCGTAACCTCTCAGGAACCGGGCCACCCAACAGGGAGTGAGTGGCGGGCAAGCAAAACTTCGCTGACGTCACCTCCTGAGCTCCCTGTTTCCCCCCACCCCGTCCGTAGAAAAACCGCCTTCCACAAAACCAGTCCCTAGTGCCAAAAAGGCTGGGGACGGGTGCAGTCCTGCAGGCTGCACACACACACACTGTCTCTGGCACCCTGAATACGTGACAATGTTTAAAAGTCACATGAAGCCTCAGTTTCTGCCATGTGTGCATGCGTGTGTGTGTGTGTGTGTGTGTGTGTGTGTGTGTGTGTGGCGTTGGGCGACTTAGAACCCTGGAAACACATTCTCACCTGCCAAGGGCAGTCTGAGGCCACCTGCCTGTCCCCACCTGATCCCCGGGTGCAGGTGCCGACCGCACCCACACCCGAAGCGTCTGTCGTTCCCTGTAGGGCCAGGGATGGAGGCCTGGAGCGAAACACAAAAGGAATTGCCACCCGAGAGACAGATGAGCTTGTTAATGAAGGGGATGGAAATGGAGCCATAATGAGCCTGCTGTGTCGTAAATGAACATAAATTATATTATCGGTGCTATTTACCATTTTACGTGGCGCAGAGCCTTGCACTTACGTCTAATTATTCGTTCAGAGGTTTTTCCCCAATGAAGATTTCTCGTTGTGCCAAACAGTCCATTCTGAAGCTCCCATTGTACACGGAATTCAAACCAGCCGTGCCGGCTCGCCACACGGTCAGAAGAGCACAGTTGGCCAGTGTCTCAGGGTGGGCAGCTCTGCGACGGCGAGATGTCCCTGGGCTCAGGAGTGAAGCCTGAGACCAGGCGAAGACGCAGCGGGTAATCGGGCAAGCAACCGTCTTTCCCTCCAGGTAACGGAACCGGGAGCCTCCGCCGGAGAGGACGTTCGGTGGCCTGTCCCTGGGTCCCGTGCTCTTTACCCCACTTCTCTCTGTGCCCCGAGTTTCCAGGAGGTGAGTGTGTGTGTGTCTTACATAGTCATAGACGCCACGGGACAGTCACCTTCTACCTTCTCCGAGTGTTAGGCGGAGATGACCTTTTGTGTTAGCTTTTTTTTTTTTTTTTTTGGCATCTGGGGTTTTGCAGAGTAGGGGCGACCGCACCTGTCAGACTTAGCTAATTTTTAGAAGTAGCAAAGGGCTCCATACCTTTTCTCTGAACTAAGGAAACCAGAACCCACACCCCCACCTCCTCACGGGCTCTCACACCTGGGCCACCATCTCCCTGCCCGAGTCACCCCACACCAGGAACCGGACAGCTAGAGGCAGCCCCGGACCCCAGAGCCCACTGACGTCATTCCGACCAGCCGGCCCCTGTCCTGCTTACGGCGTTGCCTCTCCCCTGGAGACACAATAAGGGAGGCTCTTGCCCACACTGGCCTGCACTCCCTCTGCTCCTGGCGGACCCGGGACTGCCCCATGGGGCCCCACCTGTCTGGGCGGGGCCCTTCCCCTCGGGAACAAACTGTGTTTTCAACAACAGCCAAGTTGGCCTCACCAAACCTGAGTATTAACAAAACCTACGTTTGACAGCACCCTTAGAAGAGAAGCCTCCGGTTAACTGATGTTCCTGTGACGCTCTACTTACTTTCTGTAGTGGAGGGAAAAAAAAAAAATAGAGCTGTGAACTCTGGACGTATAACTCAACATGACACTGAACGGTCATCATCTCCGAAAGAGAGTCATTGGCAACTGTGATCCACCCGCTGGCCTGACGACGCTCATCCTAGCAAGAAAAATGTATCTGTTTGAAAGAAGTTCCATTAGGGAGCACGCAACAATAATAACGGTGACAAATTCCTTTTCTCATTTGTGGGGAAATTAAATTAAAATAACGAGTGTCGGTTACACGATCCGAAGTGGAGATGCTTCTCCGTGCGAGCCATCGGGGACAGATTGGCCCCTGGAAGGCGCCGTAAATCTGCCCTGGTCTCTGGGTTCCGGGACAGATAACGGCACTTGTTCACAAGGCTCCCATCCACCAAATCCTGAAAGAAAGTGACTCTCGCTTCAGCTGCCTGCCAGAAGGTTATGGGTCTCGCCACTGCCCCGGCTTCCTGCAGTGACTGGTACCTGCTGCGTGGAGAGACTCTATCGTGTATTTTACGTAGTCAAATATTGATCTGTCCCCAGCACCGATACAACAGGAATGCAATTAATAAGAGTGAACATTTGCCCAGTGATCAGCTGGAATAATTTCTTACAAGTGCAGTTTCTGAGTTAAAGACTTGGAGCAATCTTCCAGGATCCACACGCGTTGGACCATGTTTGTCACGGAGGCTGTCATCGCTGGCTGTCCACACGGTGGCAGTGGACACACAGGCCCGTTCCTCCACCCCCCGCAGGTACTTCCCTGGGCAGACACTTCACTCCCAGCCGCCTCCTTGGCCACGTGAGAGCAACACCTGTCACCCCACAGGCCTGGATGCTGGTCGAGGAGGACCGAGTGAGGACATGCCCCGAGCGGGCAGTGCGGCCAGGTCAGCCCTCGGCTGTGGGGACTGGGCTGGGCCCCTCCCAGGCTGGAAGGGAGTTGTGAGACCCTCACTCATCAGAAGAGATAAAGAGCCCAACAAAATGGTACATTCTCACATCCCCTAAGAGTTCTTTTTAGAAAATTCTCACCCGAGGATAAGTTCATTGATTTTTAGAGAGAGAGGAAGGAGGGAGAGAAACATCAATGTGAGAGAGGAACATCTACCGGCTGCCTCACCTGGGTGCCCTGACCAGGAATCGAACCCTCAACCCTTCGGTGTATGGAACAACGCACTCCCACCCTTTCAGCCACCCGGCCAGGGCAAAGTTTTTCTTTCTACCGCCCCCGACCCAGTTCATTTGAATGGAAGGGGAAATAGTAATACCAAGAGGCTAATTTGTTTATCACAGCAAGACAATGTCTTTTTAAGGAAGAACATGAAAAGAACTCTGAACCTCGGAGAGAGTGAGTCTGAGTAGGTGCGTCCATGTGTGGGCTCTTTAAGAAGAACAGCTTGGGGCTCCAGAAATTCCTTCCATCAACTCAATCCCCGCTGATTTTTGCAGCCAGAAGTTGTAGGGACTTATCTTCCTGGCACTGGAACCCTGGGCTGGGGGTCCAGGGGTGGGGCTGGGACTCCTCGCTCCTGAGACACCCCTCCCGGATTTTTATCCACTGCACGTGGGTGTGAGAGACCAGCCCGTTCCACGTCTGTGCCCCTCCTACCAGTCTGGGCGGATGTGGTTTCTTTAATTCCGTAGTTGTCAGACTTCCATTCAATTTGATTTCTGATGGTTCTGAGTGATGGTTGTTCTATATTTTAGCTGTAATTTTGATGTGGTTGTGTGAGGAGGTGAGGCGAGTCTGCCTATGCCACCATCTTGACCAGAAGTCCCTCTATATTTTATATAATATTTATTTGTATAGTAGATAAATATACCACAAGTTACCTAACTGGGTGAATTTGGTTAGTTTCTAGTTTCTGGCTATTGCAAATATTGCTGATTTGTCCATTCTAATATATGAGTTTTGGCCAAAACACATGCACACCTCTCCCGGGCACATATTTGGGGGTGGGGATGGCGGGTAGCAGGTCTGCATATGTTTACCCCTGCTCGATACTGGCTTCACTTGATAATTTTACAAAGTGGTCATTTCAATTTTAATTCATCTTTTTAATTTTCTTTTTTAATCATTTTCTTGAGCAAGCTGATTGCCTATTAGATTTTATTACTTTGTTTAGGATATATAGATTTTCTAAAATACAGTTTTGGCTTTTTTCTTCCCATATTTTTTTTTATCTCATCGGGCACTGAACTCTGTTCTTAAAGGGAATTTACCATCCTTTGCCGTACCTACTGGAGCCGCGTGGCCTGGGCCCAGAGGCTGGCTCCAACTTGTACTAGCTGTGTGACACTGGGCAGGTTACGTAGCCTCTCTGTGCCATGGGGCTCTGCTCTCCAAAGGTCAGCCAATGAAAGTTCTTATTCAGAAGTTGTGCTGAGGATGGGTGAGTTGTCGGATGAGGCTATGACCACGTGATTTCTGCAGGCATTTGCCGCTACAATTTCTTAAATAAGGAATCCGAACAGAAAACTTCCAAAGAGCAAAGGCAATGAGATTTCTTTATAGTAGGGAAAAGTGAAAAGAGCCGACGATTTTTTTTTTTCATTTTCCAGTGCACGGTGAGCATATTTTTCTCTTCAGGCCACGAGGATGCCTGGTGTTGAAGAGCTCTGCGTGTGGAATGAAGAGGCCATGCCGACACCATCTGTACCAGCGACCTCTTCTCCTCCGGGGTCTCCTGGTCTCACACGTCACATGAAAATTGTGCCAGGTCCCAGGGTGGGTGGGGATGCTACATGGGGTCACTGTGTCCCCTCATGGACCCCACCGAAGGTGAGATTCTGGCGACCCCTTTCCTGGCCCTGTGCCTCTGGCTGCCAGTCTCGTCAGTTGCTTCAAAAGCCCCGCCCCTCTTCCTGTCTTTGGTTTTAGGTTGAGTTTCATTTGTCTGTCAGGCTCAGAGCAGGCAGCACGTGAACCAATCATGATTCGCGGGCAGGAGGATGGGACTGCTTTCTTGAGACGGGATAAATGTCATCTCAGTACCTGACCAAAGAGCTTACCAGGTGGTGGTTCATGCCTGGATTTTAGACTTATTTTTAAGTGTTTCCCTCCATTTGGACTTTGTTATTTCTAGTCATCAAATAAGCAAAGTACAAATGCATATGAGGACATTAGATGTAGAATGGGGGTGTCCCACCAACTTGGGGACAGAGAGGCAGGGAGGGAAACGCTGTGTCAGCAGGTGACTTGGGAGCCGTGGGGCTCAGCTGAGGGAGACGCTGTCCCGATCGCCTGTGACAGTGCCGGCTTTGGCAGTGCCCACATGCCACCGAGGCAGAGTCTTAGCTCGTCAGGATGGTGGGACGGTTTGCATCAAAATTCAGTCAAAGCCAGCAGGTCAAGGGCTATATTTAAGGGTTGAAACACGAGGAAGATGGTCCCCGATTGTGGGGATCCTTGTGGGGTCTGCTGGAGCGAAGACGGAGAGACAGGGCCAGAAGGAGCTGGGGGAGCAGCAGCCCCCAGACCAGAAGGTTCTGACTGGAGCCCATTAACCCTCTGTGATCACTTCCCAGCGCTGGCAGAATAAAGCTCGCCACTGGGGAGACGCCCCGGCGGGCTCGGACCTCCAGGAGCGGGTTTGGGGCCCTCACGGGCAGTCGGCGCGGCGTCCTAAGTGTGTATGGCAACATTAATGACTAAACCCCTGCTGGCCGCTGGTGTCAGGTGTTAAGGCCCAGAGCTAGAGTAGAGATTTTCCTTTGGCCTTAACCACCGCAAAGACAAAATTTGTTTTCTGTGGTCGCCCTGGAGCAAAATGCACACTTCGCAGGACGGGGAGATGCCTCCTGGGCTCTGGACGCTGCCCGAGGCACTTTCCCTCACCAAGGGTCTAATCGCCGCAGCCCCCCGAGCGTCGCCACCGCAGTGTCCGTTCTCCTGGCGTCTTCCCGGGTCTTCCTGTTTGAGAGCAGTGGCCCATTCCCCTGGGAGCCACAGGCGACATCCGCCCCCCGCTAGGCTCCCAAACCCTAAGGATGGGCTGCACAGTTAAATGTGCCTTTCAGGTACGCAGCACCCAAAATCACGTGCCTTTCAGATACGCAGCACCCCAAATCGCGTGCCTTTCAGATACGCAGCACCCCAAATCGCGTGCCTTTCAGATACGCAGCACCCCAAATCGCAGCGCAGCCAGCTCAGGCGCTTCATGGGAACTACCTGCACTAAATACCTGTAAGTGTCACATACTGTCCTTTTTTATAATTATGTAATTATTGTATCTACTCTATAAAATATACATTCTAAATATGGTACGTATGCCAAACATAATACATACTCTATGCTATGCAGTTTTATTGAATGTATTAATTTGTTATTAATGAAGTAACAATTATAGTCATCATATTATGAATTATATTGTGTTTTAATTAATTGTACTAATAATTTGTCATGTACATTAAATTTTGTATATGTAAATTTATATAAATAACTATAAATATCAATATATGAATATAAATACAAATATCCCATATAAGGGGTCCCACGAAATCTCTGGGACCTACTTACACTAAAATTTTATTTTACCACTAAATCTGGCAGCCCTGTCCCCTGCGTTTGGGAGAATGGCCGTGCACTGTGTGAGGCTCCCAGGCACGGCCCTCTAGTGAAAGGGGTCGAGGAGGGCAGGCTTGGGCAATTGGGTGCCTCTTGGTGGGTCCCGCCTGCCTCTGCTCGCTGCCTACTTAATCAGAGAAATAAATGAAGGGCGGCCCCTACGCCCCGTCCCCACCCCACCCTGTGTTTGCTCAGCTTCCCACCTGCCTGCCTTTGCTCAGACAGGCGACGTGACCGCGAGCTGCTTCAGGGGCCCGAGCCAGGACTCGCTCGTTCCTGCACGGTGGACCCAGAGCAGGCGCGCCTAAAATACACGTACACCTGTGTCTCCTTTCTAGCGAGGCTTCATTGAAAGCACACCTCCACTGCCGTCACACAGCGGAAGGCTCTCTCCTCACCAGTTTTCTGTGTGTCTCCGTCCTCTTCCTCTCCTGCCAGAAACGTGGCTCCCTTCCCATCAGCACCGACAGGGTCCCATCCCGTCCCCAGGGGTCTCAGACGTGGCCAGAAGGGACCTCATTCCTGTTGCTGTGCCCCCAGTTGCGGTGATGTCACAGATGACCCATGACCTCTGAGGGCCCCACCCTGCCCTGGCCCGAGGCCCCGCCGACCCTAGGAAGACAGCCCTCGGCTTCGCCCAGAGCACCGGGGCCTCACAGGCTCAGCTCTCGCTGCTTAAGGAAAGCGATGCCGTGAGCCTGTGTTTCAGGACGGCCTCTGCCTCGGCCCGAACTCAGGAGGTTTCAAAGATGAGTCAGACACGGCGGGGAGCCTCCCGTAGTGGACAGGGCAGGGGGAAAGACGTCAATAAACATCCCGGAGGTTAAAAATGGCTCACAGCCGGGAAGAGGTGTAGAAAAAGAGATTTTCAGGGATGCACCCCGTTTCCTTTCTCGACTCAAATCAGGGTGGGCTTTGTACCGACAGCCCCACTCGGCCACATGGGCTTTTAGGCCCACATAGAATGTGAAGACACCATGAAGGAGGGATCTGGGGGGAAAAAAGCCCAATAAAAATGGACAAACCAAAAATTTCTCTTGAGGAGTATTTACGTAGCATAGAAGGCTCCAAGCTATTCCTTCTGGAATTTCCGTAGCTCACTGTCTACAATGAAGAAGTAACAAGCTTCCAGAATAATAAAGGGATGGACCCTCTCCCGACTTTGAAATCTGTGCCAGCCCCACATGCCCACCTCGAACGACCTCCCAGAAAGGACGGGCTGCCGTGGTTACGTAACTGCAGCTCCCCCGGACCCGAGGGCACCCCAATAGCGGCGGGAAGGGCTGGTGAATGAAGACAAGGACGACCCAGACCGCCAAACACGTGATCACAGCGAAGGAGAAACGAACACAACTGACGGATTTTCTTTCTCAGGAACGTGCATTTGATTTATGCGTGTGTGTAAGAATACACATGATTTGATCACATGTTGAGAACTGTCACACCTTCTAGTTTAACCCGCTGTAAGCACCTTTTAAATACCTCTCTTCAGACAAGAGCTAATCATATTCACAGCCTATCTGTGAAGTGTTACATTACTGAAGCCTGGGAAAAATCTGTTACCTGTCCGCATGATTAGAATCTCTGTTACGCGTCTTAATAATTAGAAGGCAGTAGAACTTCTTTTCTTTGGAGAAGAGAAGAAAAATGCCTTGATGGTATTTCTGTTACGATATATCATTTTTCCGTGCCGTTGGTTAGAACTCTCTGTTCCTATCATCAGGTTCATCCTTGGAGAGTATATATATGCTCCCACCTCAAATATTTATAGCTTTCAGGCTTGCGATGACTGACTTCTGTTTGCTTTTAATTTCTTCACGCAAGGAGCCCGTGGCATCGTGAGTTGTTACCAATGGCCTGGGTTAAATTCTGCTGAGGTGCCACGTTGCTTCCGATTGCCTGCGCTGGACAAGGTTATTAAAACAGAGGAAATATTAATTACCATAGCAACAAAAGCATAAATTCATAGCCTGTTTCATAATCTTGGGCCCGGAGAAACTCGTACGGCTCTGAACAGTTCGGGTGTGATGCCATGTGCGTACTTAGCTGCCAAGCCACGTGGGGGCAAAAATCCAGCCATGCCGATGGTAGCGAAGCCTGGGTCATCTGTATCGACCAGCCCGGGCCATTTCCTTTTAATATCCCCCCACTGGGAAGCCTGAGGGTGTGCAAGGAAGTCTGCCCCCCTGGCATGTCTGTGCGTCTGCTGTCAGCGAGCACGTCCTGTGCAGATCGGTTGGTCAGGGAAAGTCGCCTCCAAATGCTGTGTTCCGTGAATGTTTTTCAGGGTCTACTGCTAAATTCTGACCCGGCCACCTAACCTTCAGGCACTTGTGCAAAGGTACCTGGAAGACAGGCCAACTCAGACACGTCACAGTGCAGCCGATGCCAAGATGTAGGGCCCTTACCTCTGCAGGGGACCTCCCGCGCCAGCCCCGGCTGACGCAACCCTGTGTGGGAGAGACATCATTTCCTGGGCTTTATGGGGTCTGAATGTCTCCTCTCCTCCCCCTACCAAAGCTGCCGAGTGAGGTGGTCTGCTTAGCGGGAAGCGTGCCTCCCCCTCTGCACTCAAGATTTCGGCACTAATGGCCCTCGTTCCTCTTTAATGCCTCCTACTTCCAAGAACTCAAGCCTGGTGACGCAGGGTGGGGCGCTGGGCTTGACCGACCCCCAGCCCCAGCTGTGAGGCTCAGGGAAGTGGTTCAGAACACAGATACTGGAGTTTGAGGGAGGGGTGCTTAGGCAGGGTGCCTCACCCTGTCCGTGGATTGCGTCTCTGTTACTCAGGGTTCGTTGAAAACAAAATTTGTTTAAATTTTGTTTGGGCTCTGTGTATTTTTTTTTTTCCCAAATCAAAAAATTGAATGGAAAGACTGCAGTCGGAGACAGCACACACCTTCTCCCCTGAGTTCCCTGGTCCCACCAGCTCCTCACCCTGGGGCTCCCTGGGTATTGTCTGTGTCGTTCTCCAACCAGGACAGAGGGGGACTCCAGACCCTCACACCTGGGCAAGGAGCAAAGGAAACACCCCCTTCGCTGTTGCCATCCTGAATGGCCAAGAGTCGGCTGCAAGTCTCAGGGGAGCCGAGGATGACAAGCCGGGACACGACGTGTTCTTCTCACAACCCAACCCCGTGCTCTGGGTCCACTAGCCCCTTCAAACCGGAAACGGAAATGGGAGTTCGACCTGAGTGTGGCCCTGGCTCACGGCAACCCACAACGGAGCTCATTTCAATTCAGCACCGGGAGAGCACTTCAGTCCTGGCGTCGCGTCTGCTCCTGGTGTTAGACTCCATTCTTCTGGCCCG
>PVJD01011995.1:0-42511 GCA_004026545.1 Mormoops blainvillei | reverse complement strand
TTTTTTTTAAATTGTTCAATTATAGTTGTCCCCATTTTCCCCCATTGCTCTCCCCGGCCCTGCCCACCCCCTGACATTCAATCCCCCTCCGTTGTCCTTTGAAAGCAACGTCAAGACATAGAGGATACATCTGTGGAGGAGTTACAATTACCGTAAACTTATCAGCTACAGCCCTATTTTCAAAGGGCTGACAGAAAATAATTGTGTACCCAGCAAAACTATTATTCAAGGCTGGGGATGAAATAGTCATTTACAGACAAACACAAAAACTGAGAGCTTACCTCCATGAGACCTATATTAAAGGATATAATTTATTTTTTATTTTTTAGAAAATTTTAAAAATATTTATTTATTTATTTATTTTTAGAAATTGGGGGAAGGAGGGAGAAAGAGAGGGAGAGAAACATCAATGTGTGGTTGTCTCTCGCACACCCCCAACTGGGGACCTGTGCGAGGTCGCACAACCCAGGCATGTGCCCAAACTAGCAATTGAACCAGCGGCCCTTTGGCTCACAAGCCGGCACTCAATCCACTGAGCCACACCAGCCAGGGCCATTAAAGGACATACTTTAAAAAGAAGGAAAGTTATTCCAGAAGAATGACTGGGTACACCATTAGTAAACATATATATAAAATAAACACTTTCTGTATAAAATAATGTCTCATTTTTGAGTTTTAAAAAGAGACAACTAAAATGCTGAGTAGCCGTGATATGGAAGTTGGGAGTGGGCCTATAGTGTGTGAAGGTCTCGTACTTTTTGGCAGAAGGGTGAGGATATTCCTCAGCTCTAAGCTTTTAAGAGTAAATGCTAAAAGAAGGGAAGTACAGAGTGCATAAATTCCCAAGTAGTGAGAAGAAATGAAGTAAAAAATGTAACTTTATGAAGGGCAGAAAGCACAGATAAAGTGAGACAAGTGGAAATTAAAAAGTAAAATGGTAGAAATAAGTCCAAATGTATTAATAATCACAATAAATATTAGCAAATTAAACTCATCTGTTAAAAGGCAGAGATGATTAAACTGGGGACAAAGAAACCCAGACACATGCTGTGAGCACAAGGTCACAGAAAGGCTGAAGGCAAACGGGCTGGAAACGGTGAAACAGCCTCGCACCAACTACAGAACGCCGGCGCGGCCGTGCGAGATCAGGCAAAGTAGGGCCTAAAGCCAGGATATTGTAAGAACAATGATAAAAGATTTAATTCCCCAGAAAGATAGAATAACATTTCCAAAGATGAATATACCCAGTAAAGTAACTTTTAAGCATATAAAGTAAAAACCGGTAGAACTGCAGGATGATATCGAAACATCTACTATTATAATAGATGATTTCAAAATCTCTCATTTATTGATAGGTCAGTAAATAAAACATTTTCTAAAACATGGGTTTTACAAGTGATTATGTTTGTTATAAATTAGGCCTTATCATTTCAAAGACTCTGTGTCCCACAGGCAACCTTTCCTAGCAAAAATGCATTGTTCGAGTTTTAAAATGTAAATTAAAAATCTCCATTCATTTGACTGTGGAGTATTCCTATTAGAATCAGGTAGAAGAAAAGGTCCCCATGCTTCACGCTTCTGTCCAGCTTCATACTGGAGGCCCCAACCACCATGATGAAACACGTAAGAGAAATTAGAAGCATAAGTATGGAAATGGAAGAAACAAATTTATTTACAGATGATAGGGTTCTCATGTAGAAAACTGGAAAAGACCCGTAGACATGTTAGAAATACTGAATTTGAATATTATGCTAAGTAAGTAAGTCAGGGAAAGGCAAACACTCTATGATTTCCCTTATATGTGGAATCTAAAGAACAATATAAACGGACAAACAAACAGAAACAGACTCACGAATACAGAGAACAGACTGATGGTTGCCAGAGGGAAGGGGGTTAGGGCGCTGGGTGGAAGAGGCGAGGGGATTCAGAGGTATAGATTGGCAGTTACACAATAATCACAGGATATAAAGTACAGCACAGGGAATATAGTAATACTGTGTGGTGCCGGGTAGGCAATATAGTAATAACTACGTGTGGTGCCAGGTGGGTCCTAGAAATACCAGGGGCATCACTTGGTAAAGGACATGGCTGTCTAACCACTGTGCTGTACACCCGAAACTAATAAAAAATAATATTGAATATAAACTGTAATTGAAAAAAGTTAAAAATTAAAAAAGGAATACTAAATTTTAACAAGATCCTGGCTATATTTCTATATACTACCAATAAACAATAAACATAATTTTTTAAATACCATTTATAATAGCAAACAATCATGATCTACTTAGGGGTAAAATTACAAAAGATGTACGAGATCTGTACACTGAAAATTATAACATTTAATCGAAGTACATTAAGAGGACCTATATATTAGTACATGGAAAGATATTCGTGTTTGTCTATTGAAATACTAAAAAATGTAAGTATCAGTTCTTTCCAAATTGAAAAGATGTAGTGGTGAGTTTTCTAAACTCCATACTATTAGCATGTGAAACCACATGATTCTTCACTTTAAGGGCTGTCTTGTGCAGTGTAGATGTTTAGCATTCTCCCTGACCTAGATGCCGTTAGACACACCCCTTCCTGTTGTGAGAAACAAAACCATCTGCAGACATCGTCAAATGTCCCCTGGGGACCGAAAGTGCCCCCCCACTGAGAACTACTGATTCAAAATCCAAACATGAGTTTTAAAATTGAATTTGATGGGTCGATTCTAAAATTTATCTGGAAGAATCAAAAGGTCAAGAATATCCAAACACTCCTGAAGAAAACTAGGTGGAGAGCTTGCCTTTCCAGGTAACAAGACCAAAGCATCAGTCGTCATGACAGTGTGGTCTTGGTGCAGGGACAGGTGTGTGGGCCAGGGAAAGAAACTGGAGAGCCCAGAGTGGACATGTGCAGCTAAGTTATCTTAGTTTATGACCGAGGTGGCATTTCAGTTGGGTGGGGAAAAGATGAACTACTTAGTACTGGGGCAATGATTTAGCCACATTGAAAGAAAAATGAAATTAAGAATTAGGTCTCTGCCTCATATCCTGCACAAAACATTCTCGATAAATTAAGGACCTCAAAGTGAAAAAACAAAACTTCAAAATGTTTAGACGAAAATATAGGAGAATACCTTTTCTACATTGAGATAGAGTAGGATTTCTTAAACATAACAGGAAAAAGTACAAACATTTTTTAAAAAGCATTTACAAATTTGACTGTTAAGGTAGGCACAGTTCTGAGCATAAGCTCCAGGAGCCCTTGCCTTTGTATAATCCCTCCCGCTTTGAGTGTGGGTACAATGCGAATGTGATGAATGACCCCTCCCATGATTATGTCACATTATATGGGTGGGCTTAATAGAATCACATGAACACTTTACAATAGAGTTTTCTCGAGTGGTGGCAAAAGAGGAAATCAGAGGGATTTGTGTGAGAAGGGCCCGAGGCACCCTTCGTGGGTCAAAGATGGAGTGAGAGGAATCAGCCCGAATGACCATGACCTCGGAAGTGGATTCTTCCCCAGGGTCCCCAGATAAGAATCCAGCTAGGCTAATAACCCCTTCATTTTGGCCTTGTGGGACCTGAAGCTGGGAACCCAGCTAAGCCTTCCTAGACTTCCGGCCTACAGAACTGTAACATGAGAAATAGATATTGTTTTATGCCACTAAGTTTGTGGTAACTTTTGACAGTAATAAAACTATATTAAATTTAAGAATTTTCTCTTCATAAAAAACACCACATAAAAAGTGAAAAAGACAGTCAGAAACTAGCAGGAATATTTTCAACACAAATAACTGACAAACGATTGGTACCCAGAATATACATAGAATCCCTACAAAGATGCAAAGGATAACACAACTGAAAAATAGGAAAGAGATACGGAAAAGGTTTTCTGAAAAAGAGGAGGAAATATATAAGGCCAAGAAACATATTTTTTTTCAATGATCAACCTTGTTGTTAAATAATAGCAACAAACAATTATAAAATGAAATATATGAAAATACACAATTTACCATCACTGCAAAAATCATCTAATGCCATGTTGTGAGGAATCTCCTTCTGTTCCTTGAGCTACATTTTCTTCTACATTTGTAATCATTTTTTCTTTGCATGACTTCTTCCTTTCTCTCATTCTCCCTTTCTTGCTTCTCCCTCCCTCCCTCCTCGTCTCCTGCTTTCCTACTGGAATGTGTTTGGTTTACGCCAGGTCGTTTCTTTCTGTCTCGCTGATGCTTTGACAGCTCAGACAGGCACTCTGTTTGGAAGGCAGGGGAGGGTAATGCTTAAAGCTCAGGTCCTGAGCCATACTGCCTGGGTTCGAATTCTGATCCAAATCGCGTGGATTGGGTGACCTTGGACATGTTACTTCAGGCTCCGTGCTGCAGTTCCACCTTCTGTAAAATGGAGGCGATGCAGTTCCTATTACACAGTTGTTATTGGAAGTGAATGGGTTAATAAAGGTGCAGCTCTGTAAGCTTTGGTGGTTATCTGCTCAGATACACTTACTGATTTCTCAACTCTTCCCACCATCTCTGAGGCCGGTTTATTTTCTCCACATACCAAGCTGCAGTGTGTGGGCTATTATTTTATCCGCTTTAGGTCAGCAAGAGGAATGGGAGTCCTCGTTAGGCCATGTGCGGCCTTGCTTATAATACTTGGAATCTGCTCTGTCTTCTGAGTCTTGTACAAGATACTGTTCATTCTCTCTTCTTGGGAAGTGTATCCTGTTCCCATGGGGTGGGCAGATACCCTTCGGCTTCAGCTCATCCACCACCTTAGTGCGAAACCATGGATTTCACTCCCATTAAAATGTCAGCATCTTACTGACTCACTCGGTTCCACCTACTTTTTTTTCCTTTAGCCATTTCCACCTCTTCTCAGTCATACGGAGCGAAAAGCCTCACTCACTCAGTTCCCTTTTCCCCAGACATTTAGATATTGACGAGAAATCTTGGAATCTTGTCTGGTTGTTGGTGTCGCCTTTGGGGAAGAAGGGATGTCCTAGATCTTATTTCTTTTCATGGCCACCAGCTATTTTCATTTTTTTTAAAAAATTTGTGTATTGTGTCTGTTTCTGTGTTGGATCACTGTTATAAATTTTTAAAATAATTTTAACTTTTAAAAAACGCACCTCATTAAGTACTGGGTGACAGAAATTCAGAGATGAAGTTCCAACCTGCTCTCTTAGCCAGGAACCAGCCACTGACCACTCGCACCGGCCTTTGTAGTGACTGCGTGTTTCTCCCTGTCCCGTGAGCTGCGCGTCAACAGCTGGTGGGGTTTTCTGTTTCTCGTTATTCTTACAGAAGAACTACTGGCAATGTCTCAAATTCTGTAGGCTCTTGTTAGCAAAACACTGAAATAAAATTGCCCTAACTCTCCGTTTTAAGATCTCCTGCAAGAAAAGTTTTTCCTTGTCACTTTTTATTATTTACCTATTTCCAAATTAAAAATCTGCTTAAACATCTCTGCTTTTTTGCCTGTTATCCCTTGTCTGTTTTTTTTTAAATGCCTGTTCCCACTAATGTCAAAATTCACCTTTCAAAAAAAATGTGCGGTACTCACACTCTTGTCTCCTGCCCCTGTGCAACATTTCGCAGAAGGAAAGGGAATCCCTGTGCCTGCAGGGGATGCAGTGGCACCTCCCAGGTGCCCGCCTCAAGGTCAGGGAGCGTCGGGGGCTCAGGGCTCCCGCAGAGTCCCTCTCGGGGCCTCCCCAACAGCTGGAGAGAGCCTCTTTGCCCAAGGTCACACCCCTTCCTGAGGGAACCTACATCCAGTGACTTGTAGGCGTGGCTAGCCCTCGTGCCTCAAGGTAGGACAACTGTGAAGAGCCATTCCAGCCCCAAAACTCCCGAGTAGGAGATTGGCTAAGGCCCCTGTGGTGGTCCAATTTCTCCCTGGCCGGACCCGGCCTTCCCGCCCTCCTCCCACAAGTTGTTTCTGAGAGCATTCCCCAGGGATGCTCCCTTAAACCAGTCTGAGCCCGCGGGGCCTGTTTCCTGGGGAACGCAGCCTAGCACAACGGCCTTTCAAGATTCGAGATTCAGGACTATCATAACATGTGTACCTAAGTGAAGACAGGAATTATAAAGCAAAATGTTAACAATTGGTAAACTGGGATAATGAGTATATGGGAGTTCTTTGTATTATTCTTGCAATTTTTCTGCATAATGTTTGAAATAAGTATAAGACAGAAATTTTTAAATTAGGACACAAATCAATTACTGGAAGATGCCGAAGTGTGTAAGGCAGTGAAATTGTTAGATTTAAGGTTCCGAACTCCTGATTCTGCGAAGGTTAGATAGAAGCTTGATCACTACGAGACTTTCCCATCTTATGAGTTCCTCATTAGCCTGTTGACTGTTTTCAATGATGGATTTGTCTGTTGTTTAAAATTAATTTGTTTCTTTTAAAATTTTATTTTTAAAAACTAATTTTAAATAAACGACTAATTTACTGAAATTATACCTGAAAGACATTGTCAATACATAGAAACAATGTTTATTGGATGCTAAATAACAAATGGAACAATTTGGAAATTTGTTCAACTTATCGGGCATTTCATTTTCAAAATATGCTGTTGCATTGTTAATGCCTGATAGTTTAAATGTCAGTTTGGTATCTAAGAAATATCACAGGGTTTACCAGTTCTGCTTTGTGGTATTATTATCTAAGTGTTACAGGCTCAACGAGATCTACAGCGTCTCTCTAGATATTTCTACAAAGTACCTCCAACCTTGGTATCTAAACACTCATCTTCAAATGACTCAGTAGCATCATTTCCTGTAGCATCTTTACTTTTTCCTTTGTGGTTTCTCATTCATGTACTAGTCCTTGGCATGTGAGTTCACAGTCTCAACTGATAAATACCTTATGATACCAAAGGGACTTTATTTCCATTCAGGAACTAAATGTGTGTTATCCACTTCCATTTGCTTATGAAAATCAAGAAGTAAGTGTTGTGTAATCATTTAATTTAATTAAGCACACTTCACTTTCAGTGTTGTGCTGCCTCGTATTTAAAAAAATTTCTAAATGAGCTTCCGTTGACTCACCGTGTTACAATATAACTACGTTTCTTCTTACCCCTATAAGATTATTTAATGTTGGTATATAATGTTTTACCTATTCTAACCTAAAATGCATCTCCTAATATGCAAGATATTTTATCTTTCACAATTCTTCAGTCTCCTCACATTTCAAAATTGACTTCCTGGAATTTTCATTAATGTACTTCTGTGATAAAGACCTAAAACCTAGGTCTTTATCATTTCAAGGATGATTTTTGGTGCTAAATTCTCAAACAGTGGTAATACAGTTCCCAATTACATCTCATGAAAGTATGAAGGAGCTCCTACCCTTCTCGATATCATGGATGGAGCTGGAGAGCATTATTCTAAGTGAAATGAGCCAGGCAGTGAAAGACAAATACCATAAGCGCTCACCTATAAGTGGAACCTAATCAACAAAACAAACAAGCAAGCAAAATCTAACCAGACACTGAAATAAAGAACAAACTGACAGTAACCAGAGGGGTGAGGGGATGGGAACAACGAGGAGGGGGAAAGAAGGTGAAGGGTCATCAAGGAACATGTATAAGGACCCATGGACAAAGCCAAAGGGGGGTGGGAGGTGGGGGGGGGCGGGGGAAAGTGGTGGCAGGAAAATGGAGACAACTGTGCTCGAACAACAATAAAAAAATAAACCACATGAAAGTACATAAATGATCTAAGCCTTGAACCACTACTGTTTGCCAGGAATATTATAAAATCTCCGAGCCCCAAATAAGCACATGTTATTCATTTTCATGTGAACGGACAAGAAAATGCACAGTGATACCCGTAAATGCCAAGTTCTTATTCTGCCTTCAGTACCTTCCGTATACAGCAGACTGGCTCCTCGGCTCGCGGAGGCCCGCTGCTTGGAGTCATTTCTCCCTCTGCCTTTGTCAGGACCTGAGCCATCCGTCAAAGCTTGTGCAAATTTTACTTCCAGTTTGAGGCTCGCTCTGATTACTCTTCTATACACTTAGTTTTTTTCCTCCTTAGCATTCCCAGTCCTAAAGTTAGTTAATTAAGGAAGTTGGCTTGTAATTGTTCTCCGCTAATTGTTTCCTATAAGTCTGCGTTTTAGACTTAGTCCTCCCAGCGAGGCTAAACTTTTTGAAGGCCAGGACCATCCATGCCTTATATCATTTCTTTTCAAGCTGTTTTATTGTATAACCTCTAAAATGATTTTGAAAAGTTATATACCTCCTTGTACATTTTTAAGCTGACATGAAATATTATCATAAGTATAAGTAGCTGCAAAGGATATAATTCAAATTATTGACATTGAAGGTAAAAGAAAACAAAACAAAAACTATGACATGAGACTTTAAGTGTATGTAAAGGAATCTAAATACCATTGTGGTTGACACTGTAGTCGTTCATTTGAAACAAACAAAGGAATTTGTCTGGTTTTCTTTAACTGTTGGAAATTTTACATCATTCTCCTTTCCACTTGAAGTCCTATTTCTGTTCCACATCCTTCCCAGAATTTTATCCTCATACAAAGTATTTTTATGCTTGAGAATCTGCTCTGCATCAAATATATGAGGTCTGTCCAGAAGGTATCCAGCCATGTAATGTGTAAAATAGAGACATTGACTGAAGAAGATACAAGATACAAGAAACATCGTATATAAGGCAATGACGCCTCAGTCCCCTTCAAAGCAGACACCCTGGGACCTCACACAGTTCCCCCAGATGCCATCAGCTGCCCTGTTGTATTTTCCTGAATCTCATTGGTGGTCTGAAATCTCTTCCCTTTCAAAGGAGATTTTAGTTTTGGGAAAATCCCGAAGTCACAGGGTGCTAAATCTGGGCTGTATATGGGAGGCTGAGTCACCTGGGTGATTTGATGTTTCGCCAAAAAATTCTGCACAGGATGTAATGCATGAGCAGGTGTGTTGTTGTGGTGAAGCTGCCAATCACCAGCTGCCCATAGTTGCGGCCCTCTGAATCATCCGAATAGTTTCCATAGAAGAGTGGTCAAGTTTAACACAAAATTTGATGTAGATTCGTTGCTCTACTCACTCAGTCATTTTGAATGCAAGGGCCACACAGCACACATGCTCACTCAACGGTGTCTACTGCCCCCACTGACTAGTACAGTGAAGTTGTCATTGCTCACACGTGGACACTGTCCTTGGCTGCCAGGTTACATTGATGTCGTGCAAACCATTCTCGTTAATTAACAGTGGCTGGACTTTTTCCAGACAGACCTCATATATATGAATTGAAATTATTTTTTGCTTTTCTGACCAGAGGCTTTAAGTGATAAAATACTCCTTCTAGATTGATTTATTATTTCAATTATTTTAGTACACAATCAGTCAAAATCAAAACCACATAAATGTATTATAAGTGCTTATTAAACATAAAGGATACAATTTATTGGAAATACATGTTTTTATGTGATGCATGGAACTGTTCATTTACCTACATATGAATATTACCTAAGGCTAGGAATAAGCAGGGTTCGGTATGAATTCTGTTTCTGTTTTACATTTTTATAGACGTAAATGCTGAGAAGACTTATTCACATAAAATTGTAGGTGGGAATAGAAGATATTTTATTATAGCAATGTCAATTCTATGAATTCCTTCCAAGTAATATGCCAAAAATTACATAGTGATTTATTGTAAAAATGTTTTTCATCTCTTGTCAACTATTAACTTGATTACATCTTTCTTCAATGTTGTTGAAAGCAAAGGATTGGAAACACCCTACTTAGGAAAAGATTAAATAGTTAAACAGTCATTAGGAGTAATTTACTTTCTCAGTTTCTAAGAAAAATACAAAAAGACCTTTACTAAAATTTATCAAATGACTATTAATTATACCTGTTACACTTTAACTCAATGTACTCAGAATGTATGGGAAATTGAAAAACATTAATTATATGTGTCAATACAATAATTTTTTGAGAAAGTGATTTTATTGTATCATATGCTTTAAATATATTTTCACCAACTCTTCAGAACTGCGGATTTGGTTCATTCCGCTTTTGGGAATTAGTTATCCGATTTACCTAGTTGGCAAAGCCAGACCTCACAGTCAAAACAACCAGCCCAATCAGATAGATTTAAACCTTCTTTCAGAAAATATCTTACTTTATTTATTCAAATAAATATGCAAACAGACATCGCTCTGGTTGCATTCACACCCCTGGACGCCCTTCCTAGGGGAGATGGCTCCGGGCCTCGATCGAGGGGCCCTGCTTCAGCTGCTTTTGCTTTCTTCGCATGGGGCTCTTTTTCAGGGATGATGCATTCTCTGACCATAGTTGGGGGAGCGAAAAGCACAACCACATTAAATGAAATTTGTCAGCTACCCTGCTTCTCCATACCCTAATGTACCTGATTACCAAACATCCTGCATGGACCAAAATTCCCTGTTGCTTATACCATGCTCTGCCATGAAAAGAAATGTGTGTAAGACAGGACATACTTTCAAGTACTTTGGGTTTTTCGTGCCTTGATTAAAGGAGGTGACCCCATACCAATCTTTTTTACTATTGTTTGGTTCTTATACTTAGACCTTAATGGAAGATGTACCATAATAGGACCAATAAAGGATATGTCTTTCTTTATAAAGTGGGGGCAAATTTATTATAAAAGGGAAGGGGGAAAGAACTAGCTCGATGCTTCTACACAGTTGCATTCTCAGGATGGTCAGTTTTTGGAAAGAATATACCATATTTCACTGTGTACAATGCACATCCACGTTTTTGGCCCAAACTTTCAGAAAAGAATCTTTGTTATAATTTTTTAATTCAATTTTTTATTCATTTATATTTAGATACTTGTTTTTTTATATTATAAAGGAGTTTTAGCATTTGTTTTTGAACATATTATGGTACAAGAAATTTTATGTAACAAATAATTACAAAACACAATAACAGATACAAAGTACTTCAGGTACTACCCACATATAATGTGGATCCTTATTTTTCCCTCCAAAATTTGGGCAAAAAACTGTGTATTATACATGGCAAAATACGGTATACAAAAGTTGTGGGCCTGGATCTTGTACCTTAAAATTATCTATGCCCACTTAGCCCTTGAGAGATCTTTCAGGACCCACTGTGGTGTACACACCCCAGTTCGACAAAAGCTTTCTTATCCTTCTTTTTGTACCAAATAATATGCAGAAATAGAGTTGGTACTAATACATTTTTTTACACATTAATTAACATGGGGAAGAAAATAATATTAAGACTACAAAAACATTAAATTCAGTTAAATATATATAAGCAGAACTATTGGTTTACTTTCATTGGCATATTCTTTTATGTTTAAGTTAAAAATTTTTTTAATTTAAAAGTTCTTATCAAAAATCTATACATTTCTGATTAGTTTTGCTTAAAACATGTGAAATTCACACAGCAGTAATAAACATCTTAATTAGAATAATCATAGTTGTTATCCCAGTTATGCTAAAATTTCATTAGAATCATTTTCACATTTTCAAACTCTTATTTCCATACATTATTATACCTTGTATTTAAAAATGTGTCAAATAATAAAGCTATAAAATAAAATTGTTGACAAGGAGAAGGGCTAGAACTGAAGTTGTATTTTTAATATCTGTCTCAACTTGTTAATTATTATAATGGGTTATGTTAAAATGATTACTGTGCCAGGGTAACCATTGATAGATGATGTATATTTTGTAGGCAAAATGGATCTTCAGAAGTGATTAACTTAAAAATCATGAGCTAATGTAAGTTACTATTTTCTTGCCAAAGTAAAATCTTAGCTTTATGTCATTGACAGAGAACACTTTCAAGGCAGAATCGAAACCAGAGCATTGGCAAGACCTTCAGCTGCCCGGTGAAATGGTGTTGTCCCAGGAAACGCCGCCACTCAAGAGTAAAGCTTGGAAATCAACAGAGGTGAGTCATGGTAGCAGTTTTCTATTTCTGCTCTGAAAAATGACTGCAAAGTTAGTGCCTTAAGTCAACACAAACATATTATACCTTACAGTCCTGCAGGTTTGGATCTGTCATGGTCACAGTGGGCAAAGTCACTGTGTCTGTCTGCTGGACCGCATCCCTTTCTGCAGGCTCTGAGGGGGAATTTGTTTTCTTGCCTTTTTCAACTCCTTATGTTCAAGGAGAAACTGCTTGTCTTTTAACTTTGTTTTTGGTGTCCTTTGTTATATAGAGTTTTAAATAAGAATAAGGTTAAATTATCAAAATTTTCCTGCTTAAAAATCTTATTTAATAAATTATTTTCTATCCTTATATAATAAAGATCTTTTATTTTTTTCTTCTAAATGGTGAAGTCCTTATGCCTTCTAAAACTTTATTATATAGATAAGGTCTTATTTTATTTGAATCCCTGTGGAAAAGCAATATTTATTGAACAGTCCATCTTTCTCTACCTATCTTTAAAAACATTTTATTATGACATAATTAGAGACTTAAAAGAAGTTGCAGAAATAGTATGGAGTCTCATGTACCCTTCACCCAGCTTCCCTCCATGTTGACACCTTACGTAGCTGAAACTCTCAAAACCAGGAAATGCACTGGTGTATACTGCTAAGTAGACTACAGACCTTAGCTTTCAAATTTTCAATTCACTATTAGGTTTTTAACCTGCATTCGTGTGTGTGTGTGTGTGTGTGTGTGTGTGTGTGTGTGTATTCTACGTAACTTTATCCTAAGTATAGATTTGTGTAACCAGCACCAAAATTGAGATGCAGAACTGTTCTGTCCCTACAAAAGAAGTTCCTCTCATACTACCTACTCCATCTCACCCTGACAAACTTCTCCCCTGATGACCACTGATTCTCCATCTGTAATTTTGTTGTTTCTAGAATGCTATGTAAATAGATTCAGACAATATGTAAACTTTTGAGATAGATTTTTGTTTTTCACTGAGCATAATGCCCTTGAGATCCATTCTGGTAGTTCCATGTATCAATAATTCATTCCTTTTTATTGTTGAGTAATATCCCATTTTATAGATGTATCAGAGTCTATTCAACTATTCACCCATTGAAAGATGTTCAGGTGTTTTCAGCTTGGGGCTATTTATAAATAAAGCTGTTGTGAACATTTGTGTACAGGCTTTTGTATGTAAAGTTTTCATATTTCTGGGATAAATGTCCAAGGATGATGGCTGGGTTGCAGTAAGTGCATACCAACGTTTGTAAGAAACTGGCAAGTTGTTTTCCAGAGCGGCTGTCCCCTTTTACCTTCCCACTAGCAGTGCCTGAGAATTCAGTTTCGCTGCATCCTCACTAACTTTTGTTATTACCACTATTTTTATTTTAGCTATTCGAATAGTTTTGTAGTGACATACCATTGCGGTTGTGTTTCCCAAATGGCTAATGATGTTGAACGTCTTCTCATGTACTTATTTGTGCCTTCATAACTCCTCTTTGGTAAAATATATCTTCATATGTTTTGCCCTTTTTCTAATTGGACAGCTTTTTATCATTGAGTTTTGAGAGGTCTTCCCGTATTCTGAATACTCTGAAGAGAGGTCCTTTGTCAGAGATGTCATCTGCATATATTGTCTGCCGGCGTGTGGCTTACCTTTTCTCTTTAACAATATCTTTTACGGAGCGTAAGTTTTCAATTTTGGTGAAGCCCAGTTTATCAATATTTTATTTTATGGATCATACTTTTGGTGTCATATCTAAGAACGCTTTACCTAACCCAAGGCCATGTAGATTTTCTCTTACATTTTGTTTTAACTTTATTTTTATTGTTTATACCATTACCGGCATCCCCATTTCCCCCGCTTTGGCCACCTCGCCCCCTCCCTCTGGCCATCACCAACCACGCCGTGTCTGAGTCCATGGGTCACGCGTGTATGTTCTTTGGTTAATCCCTTCACCTTCATTCATCCAGTCGCACCCTCTTCCCACCCCGCAACAGCCATCAGTCTGCTGCATGTGTCTACACCTCTGTTTCTATGTTACTCGTCAGTGCATTTTGTTCATTAGATTCCACGTATGAGTGAAAGAATATGGGATCTGTCTTTTGATTTTATTTTATGTGTTCTTCTAAAAGTTTTATAGTTTTATGTGTTACATTTAGGTCTATGATCTATTTTGAATTTTTGTGTAAAGTGTAAAGTATATGTTGAGGTCTTTAAAAAAACTTTTTTTTGCCTACAAATGTCCAATTGTTTCAACATCATTTGTTGAAAAGCCTTAAATCTTACTGTAATATGCTAATGTGTGGGTTTTTATTATCTCTCTTCTGTGTCACTCTGTGAAACTTTCCACTGGGAAGCCTTTCATCTCAACATAATTCTGAGAAAGTTATCTCTGATTCAAAGGTTCCCTATTTATTATAGTTTTTCTCTCTTGGGCTCTTCTTATCTGGATACTAGTTATTTTCTTTCTATCTTTATATCATCGAACTTTTCTATTTCTTCATTGTTTTCTCTTTTCTTTTTCTAGAGTTTCCCAGTCTGATCTTCCAATTTACTATTATAATTTGTTCCCACCTATATCCATCCCACTATTTATCCCCTTCTGCGTTCTCCAGTTCAACATTCTACTTTTACATTTGCTATTTCATTCTTTTTCTTATCTCTGTTCCTGTTTTATATTGCTTTTATCTTTCCTTCTTTATTTTAGTATGTATATTAAGGTTATTTTAAATTCTTGGTCCATCTTTTCTAATATCTGTGCTTCTGGAAACCTGTAACACAGTGTTTAATTTTTCTTCTGGAACAGCTTTGATCCTTGAGTGACTAACAGCCCCGGGAGCTGTGGCCACTCTGTCCGGATGGCTCAAGGCCAGGCCTTAGTCTGCACCAGCCCCTCAGCTTAAATGGGAGGCGAGGGGAATGGACCCGGGTGGAGAGCACTCCTCTCCCCTCCCCGCTGCCTCCAAGAAACATCAGAGTTAATCATTCCTCACTCTGCGGATCAATGCCTCCAGTTAGATTTTTAACCTAGCACCCCAAGAAGAAGCAGCTCTTGCGGGAGACATTCCCTAAATTGTAAACGACCTGCCTTGGGGAATTGGAAGAGGAAGGGTGAAGAGGCATCTTCTCAAGCCCTCCGAGCCATCCCCATTGATTGTTCCCATCTCCTTACCCACTTGGGGCTTCTGCCCTGACCTGCGGCTGTCCTGAGCATGCAGTATGCATCACAGGTGTCAGGCAGGTCCAAGGCAAAGAATGGTGGGGGTAATTCTACCAACTCCTTCCTTATTTTATCTGACCGCTGCCCAGGCCACCTTCTGCCCCACGCTACAGCCAACACCGACTCCCCTCCCCCACTCACAAACACGCCTCTTCAGAACAGAGCCTCTGCCTCCCAGCAGCCCCTCACAGTTACTTCTCAATTTGATGTCTTCTCTTTACAGTACCTCCAGGGCTGACCCGGAGTTAGGGGCCACCAGAACCAGAAACAGAACCCGCTCTGTTCTTCGGTGTTCTCTGATCTTCTCAGACGGACGCCTGCTCACTCGTTTGCACTTTCACAAAAGAACACACATTTAATGGGGAAATTTGTTCCACATTAATTCATAATTCTGGCATATACAGCTCTCCAAATACTATTTTTTTCTCTATTTCCTTGAAATTTTTTTTCTGCTTAATTTCTATTAGACATGTACTGGGCCACTCAATCTTAATTTTCCATGCGTTTTTTCCAATTTTCAATTGCTTTTTTTTTTTTAATCCTCACCTGAGGACATGCCTATTGATTTTAAAGAGAGGGGAGGGAAGGGAGGGAGGGAGGAAGGGAGAGAGACACTGATGCAAGAGGAAAACATAGATCAGTTGCTCCCATAGGAACCCCGACTGGGAACCAAATCTGCAACCCAGGCATGTGCCCTGACCAGGAATCAAACCTGTGACGTTTTGATTTGCAGGACAACACCCCAGCCACTGAGCCACATCAGCCAGTGCTCAGCTGGTTTAAAAATAGTTCTTTTGTGTCTCATTTTTTTTTTTATTTTAGGTAATTAATCGGAACCATCTTCCAGCTCATCCTTTCCTCCTTTCATCTGTGCCCACTCTAGAATTTTTCTTGTCCATCGAGTGTTTTATTTCAATAACTGTATATATTTTTTATTTCCAGGATTTCTCAGTGCTTATTTATATCCATTTGTACTTACTTCATCTCTGCCTGTTTTTTTTTCTTGTTTTCTTATTCTTATAAATTAATGTTATTCTTTCCGTTATCTTTTTGAGGACTCCAAACAGACTTAGTTTTAAATACTTTTTAAAATGTCTAATTTTTATTTCGTCAGGAGTGAATGTCAGTTTGTGAGCGCCTCCTGAGTGGCTCGGGCTCTTAATCATCCTTCTCCCTCTGTCCTGACCGTCCTTTCCTGCCTCCTTGTTTTTCGTTTGCTTCCTCCTGGCACCTAGCATCACAGACCAACATTCAGGACTTAAACTGGCAGCTCGGAGCTCCTTCCCTGTGCTCATATCAGAGACAGTGCAGATCAGGTCCTCAGCCCAAGGGATGCTGAGGGCCCGTTGCTGGAGAAGTTTAGCTTGTGTCCTCTCACCGACTTGGATATATTAATACTTTAAGAAGCCCTTGTCCTGGGCTGGGATTGATGCCCAGTTATTTCACCTTCCTTTATCGGTAGGAGATCCCAGGGCCTGGGCATAATGTCGAGCAGTGAGCCCATATTCTTGGTTGGACACTTTAAATCCGTATAGACTGCCTCAGGAGTGGAGATACTGGTTTTCTCTGCCTTCTTCTGGACCCACGGCCCCGCAGGTCCACAACTTCCACCTCCTCCCCGTAATGTGTTTCTCTTCATGCTCCTGTCCGTGAAGACGTCCATCCTGTTGTTGGGCATGACCATGACTTTAATTTCACGTTTTCTCCTCCAGTGCTCTGTGCTTGAAAAGGAAAGGTATCCCCAAAGGATGAACCTACAGAACCGCCTGGACTAGAAATCTGTTCCGCCGAAGGCTCTGTGAAATCAATCTCGTTCACGCATTTGTTTTTCTCTTTGGTGTGTGTTTCCCCCCCCAGAGGGAAAGCTCCTTGAGAGCAGAGACCTTTTTAACTTTATTCATTAGTGAATCTTTACTTGCTCCGTTTTTGTTAACGAAGAAATGAATGAATAGCAGGCGTTCAAGAGCGACTTCTTGCTATCCTTTTCCTGTGAAAGCGGCTTGTTTGGCCTCCCGCTCAGAGTGCTTTGTTCAGCACTCCCTGATGCAGTTCTGCGAGGGGGACTGGAATTAGTTCTTTACCTTCTGTTTCCAATCCCTTTCCCCAGCCCAATTAAGTATTGGATTTATAGCAGCTCAGAAAAGTTCATAAAATTAAAATTTCACTATTCCTTAATTGCATGATAGCCCATAGATGGAAAATGTGTAGATTATTTTCAAAGACATGACATTAAGTCAAAATGATTTTTAAATCTGAGATTAATTCATTTGCTGCTGGTGGCTTTTAAGGGAGAAAATAGACTGGAATAATCTTACATGCTTTGGAGCCCACCAGAGATATAAAATACTACTTAGTTTTTTTGTATCAGTCTTTAAATTCTCATTATTATTGGTTTTTCTTACTTTAGAGGAAGCTACGGTAATGAATTTACATCATTTCACATCTTATATCAGCGAGCAAAAAAAATGGTTCCCTTTTCTCAAAGGAAGTATTTCCCTTCTTCAGAACGTTGCTGTATCACAGTCCTTTTCCATCACCCTACTGACAAGCACCTCCTCCTACCACCATCAGGAACATTTGATGCGACCCAACGTCGTCCTCTTCAGTAATCCGCTTTTGCGGCAGAGGACAAAAGCTATCAAGTTGAACAGTAAATCTAATTGTTGTTGCCAAATGTACTGCATCTACATTAAAATTCCCATGTTCTTAATACAGAAGAAGAAAGAAATGATATTGTTGGTTGCTTCGGCAGAATGAGGGGTGCTTAAAAATATCTTTTAAAAACTTTAAATAGAAACCTCTTTAAGTATTTTCTTTCTACAAATTAAAAAATTATCTAAAAGCAGTAAATAAAATTCTTAATAGAATAGGGCTTTCGAAACCAGAGCAGTGCTTGCCTGTGTAAAGGAAAGCCTTTTACGTTTATGACACTTAGACATAGATGTGTTTTCTCTCTGCATACTGCCCAGAAGTTTTCTTATTAAATTTGCTAATTAATAAGGCTATTTGTAGCTTTTCACCACCTCAAAAGACCTTCCTTTTATCCTGTTGGAGGAGATTCAACAATGAGGTTATGACTTTTTCAATCAGAGCTGTTCCCATAGCAACAGGGATGCTATGAATTGATTCACACAAAATTAAAGCTGACCAAAGCCTTCAATCTCATTGTGAGTTACTAAATTGCTAGTGAGAGAAGATAAATGTTTATTTCCTACTGCCTCCATTTATTATTTTGCTAAATTAAGAGTAAACAGTTTTTATCTTTGGGTTTATTAGCAGGTCATTTATTATATTTGTGAAAATTTGAACTCATCAAAGCTGTTAGAAAAATGGAAATTATACTTATTCTAATTATGTTATTTCATTATCCCTTTACTTCTGCATCATTAATTTATGCTTAAAAGTCCTTTTTTTATTTTCATGTTTGTACTTTTATTCTTTTTAAATTAGAAAATACTTACCGAGAAAGTTTAAACAATATAAAAGGGTAAAAAGTGAAAAACAAAATTTCTTCTTACTTCTCTATATTCCTTCAGTTTCTTTCCTAAGAGGCAACTGTTACTAGCAGTTGTGTGTGTGTGTGTGTGTGTGAATCTTGGGGGGAAATTTTCTGTGTCCCTACATTTCTTTTACCTAAATGGATTTATTCGTTATATACTGCTGTGTAACATGCTTTGAACTAAGTAATATATCTTGCATCTTTCTATATAAAGGCAATCACTCAATGTACATTGTTTCAAAATATGCTTTTTTTCACTAAACTATACATTATGGGCATATTTCTATATCAGTACTTATAACTTTGCTGTATTCTTGATATATAAATGACTATTTAACCATTCCCTATTGGGAATATTTAGGGACTTTTATATTGGTGGAGGGATATACACTTAGGTCAGTGAAACAGAATAGAGAACCAAGGAATAGACACACACAGACACACAGAATGGACAACTGATTTTTGACAAAAGAAAATCAATTTTAACAAATGATAGAGCAATTGAATGTTTATAGGCAAAACCATGACTCTTAAATTCAACCTTATTCAGAACTTCACTCCAAATAGATCACAGGCTTAAATGTAAAATGTAAAACTATAAAACTTTTTTTTTTTAATAGAGAAAAATCTTTGGGATGTAGGGCTGGCCCAAAACATAATCCCTAAAAGAGAAAGAAATGACATAAGACATGAGCACAATTAAAAACTTTTGCTCTATGAGTAAGATCACTTATGAGCTTACAGCATAAACAGGAATAATTTGTGACAATAAAAACATAAAAGAAAGGGTAAAGGTCTGAATTTTCAAAGGAGGATGGAGATCAGATGCATTCAAAAGAAAAAGGACTACTATATATATGAAACTTTCTTTTTCATAACTCTAACGGTAACCACACACAAAAAAATCCCAAACTGAGATATATAACTTTAAAAAAGAAGAAACCGAGGGGGGAAAGTATGGCATACCACCAAACAAAAACAACAGACAGAAACACAAAGGAAAAGAACCAATGGAGGCATAGAACTATCAGAAAATAAACTAAAATGGCTATAGGAAATCCTCATACATCAATAACTACCTTAAATGTAAATGAACAGAATTCACCAATAAAGAGGTACAGTGTAGCAGATTGGATCAAAAAATAAAACTCAACCATATGCTGTCTTCAGGAGACACATCTAAGCTGCAAAGACAAAGATAGACTCAAAGTGAAAGGTTGGAAAATGATTCTCCAAGCCAATAGCATCCACAGAGAAGCAGATGTAGCCATACTCACATCTGACAAAATAGATTTCAAGATAACAAAGGTAACAAGAGACAAAGATGGACATTTTATAATGATAAAGTGGACACTACATCAAGAAGACATAGAACTTTTTGCTATATATGCACCCAGTCAGGGAGAACTGAAATATATAAAGCAACTACTAGCAGAACTAAAGAGAAACTGACAAAAACACAATTATAGTAAGAGGCCTAAATACTCCATTGACAGTTATAGAGAGATCATTCAAACAGAAAATCAATAAAGAAATATCGACCTTAAATGATATATTAGACTATATGAGCATAATTAACATCTTACAGAGCCTTTCATCCCAGAACATCCGATTATACATTCTTCTCCAGTGCACATGGAATGTTTTCAAGGACAGACCCTATGCTGGGTCACAAAACCAGTCTCAACAAATTTAAGAAGACTGAAAGCATACCAACCATATTCTCTGAACACAATGCTTTGAAATTAGAAATCAACTGTAAAAATGAAGTAAAAAATAACCTCACAAATATGTGTAGATTAAACAGCATACTACTAAAAAATGGGTCAAAGTAGAAATAAAAGGTAAGAACAAAAGGTATAGAGACAAATGAGAATGACTATGACATATCAAAATTTCTGGGATGCAGTGAAGGCAGTAAAAAGTGGGAAGTTTATATAATTACAAGCCTATCTTAAAAAACAAGAAAAATCTCAAGTAAACGACCTAACATTACATCTTAAAGAACTAGAAAAAGAAGAACAAAAGCAGCCCAACGTCAGCAGAAGAAATAATAAAAATTACAGCAGAATTGAATGAAATGGAAAACAAAAAGACTATACAAAAAATTAATACAACAAAGACCTGGTTCTTTGAAAAGATTAATAAAATTGATTTTAAATTTATTAATAAAACTGGTTAGCCTCACTAAGGAAAAAAGAGAAAAGACTCATATAAACAAAATCAGAAATGAAAGGAAAGTTACCCCAGACATCACAGACATATACAAAGGATCATACTAGGATACTATGAAAGACTATACGCCACCAAATTCGATAACCTAGAAGAAATGGATACATTTCTAGAAATATATAACCTTCCTAGACTGAACCATGGAGAATTAGAAAACCTAAGTAGACTGCTCAACAGTGAGGAAATTGAAACAATCATCAAAAACCTCCCAAAAAATAAAAGTCCAGGACCAGATAGCTTCATCAGTGAATTCTACCAAACAGTCAAAGAAGATTTGATACCCATCCTTCTAAAACTCTTTCCAAAAATTGAAGAAGAGGCAATACTTCCTAACACATTTAATGAGGCCAACATAACTCTGATACCAAAATCTGGCAAGAATAACACACACACTAAGGAAAACTACAGACCAATGAATACAGATACAAAAATCCTAAAGATACCTGCAAATCAAATACACCACATTATCTGACCCACATTTAAAAAATAACACATCATGATCAAGTGGGGTTCATTCCAGAAGCACAAGGATGGTTCAACATATACAAATCAATCAATGTAATACATCACATTAAAAAACAGGATAAAAATCATATGATCTTATCAATACATGTAGAAAATGCATTTGATAAGATATATCCATTTATGATTAAAACACTAAAAAAAAAGGTATAAAAAGAAAGTACCTCAACATAATAAAGACCATATATTAAAAACCCTCAGCTAATATCATACTCAATGGACGAAAAACTGAAAACTTTTCCTCTACAATCAGCAACAAGCCCTGGCTGGTGTGGCTCAGTGGATTGAGTTCTGGCCTGTGAACCAAAGGGTCTCCAGTTTCATTCCCAGCCAGGGCACATGCCTGGGTTGAACCAGGTCCCCAGTAGGGAGTACATGTGAGGCAATCACACACTGATGTTTCTCTCCCTCTCTTTCTCCCTCCCTTCCCCTCTCTCTAAGAATAAATGAATAAAATCTTTTAAAAACATAAAATAAAATCAGGAACGAGACAAGGATGTCCACTCTCACTGCTCTTATTCGACATAGAACTGGAAGTCCTAGCCAGAGCAATTAGACAAAAGAAAGAAATAAAAGGTATCCGCATTAGGAATGAAGAAGTAAAAGTGTCACTTTTTGCAGATGATATGATTTTTTATATAGAAAACCCTAAAGACTCTACAAAAAAAACAACTTAGAAACAATACACAAATACAGTAAAGTCACAGGATACAAAATTAATGTACAAAAATTCACTGCTTCCCTATATACTAAAATAAAGTTTCAGAAAAAAAACGAAAAAGAATTTCTTTTGCAATTGCAACAAAAAGAATAAAACACGTGCAATAACTTAACAAAGGATGTGAAGGACCTATATACCGAAAACTACAAAGTATTTTTTAAAGAGATTACAAAGCCACAATGAAATGGACAGATATTATGTGTTTGTGGATTGAAGGAATCAACACAATTAAAATGCCCATATTACCCAAGGCAATATATAGATTTTAAAGAATTTTTTAAAAGATATTATTTATTTTTAGAGAGAGGGGAAGGGAAGGAAAAAGAGAGGGAGAGAAACATCAGTGTATGGTTGCCTCTCGTGTGCCCCTCACTGGGGGCCTAGTCCACAACCCAGGCATGTGCCCTGACTGAGAATTGAACCAGCAACCATTTGGTTCACAGGCCCGCACTCAATCCACTGAGCTACACCAACCAGTGTTCAAGGCAAATATATAGCTTTAGTGCAATCCCCATCAAAATCCCAATGACATTTATTAAAGAAATAAAACAAAAAATCATCAGATTTGTTTGGAACAACAAAAGACCCCAAATGTCTAAAACAATCTCAGAAAAAAAAGAACAAAGCTAAAGGTATCACTTCGAATTTGACTTCGAATTAGACCACAGGGTGATGCTAATCAAAACAGTATAGTACTGGCAGAAAAACACGCACAGACAATGAAGCAGAAAAACTGGCAGAAAAGACGCACAGACAATGAAGCAGAATTGAGACCCAGAAATAAAACCACATGTATATGATCAAATAATTTTTCACAAAGGAGGAAAAAAATACAATGGAGAAAAGAAAGCCTCTTCAATAAATGATGCTGGGGAAATTAGAAAACCACATGCAAAAGAATGAAACTAGACTACAGTTTGTCCCCTTGTACAAAAATTAATTCACAGTGGATCAAAGGCCTAAATATAACATCTGAAACAATAAATCATATAGAAGAAAACATAGGTACTAAATTTATGGACCTTGGTCTTAGAGAAGATATTGTGAACTTGACCCCTAAGGCAAGGGAAGTAAAGGCAAAAATAAACGAATGGGACTGTAGCTAACTAAAAAGTTTCTGAACAACAAAAGAAACTGACAACAAAACAAAAAGACCACCAACCTAATGCGAGAAGATACTTGCAAACAACAGCCTTGACAAAGGGTCGATATTCAAAATATATAAAGAACTCATACAACTCAACCCCAAACAAAACAATCCAATTAAAGAATGGGCAGAGGACCTGAACAGATACTTTGCCCAAGAAGATATACAAATGGCCAACAGATAAATGAAAAGATGCTCAACTTCACTAGCTATTAGGGAAATGCAAATGAAAACTACAATGCGATACCACCTCACACCTGTTAGAATGGCTGTTATCAACAAGACAGGTAATAACATGTGTTAGGGAGGTTGTGGAGAAAAAGGAACCCTCATTCACTGCTGGTGGGAATGTAAACTGGTACAGCCACTATGGAAAACAGCATGGAGGGTCCTCAAAAAATTAAGAATAGAGTTACCATATGACCCAGCAATACCTCTTCTGGGCATCTACCCCCCAGAATGTGAAAACATTTATTTGCAAAGATATGTGCACCCCTGTGTTCGTTGAAGCATTATTCACGGTGGCCAAGACATGAGAAGAACCAAAGTGTCCTTGGATAGGTGATTGGATAAAGAAGACGTGGTACATATATACTAGGGAACACTACTCGGCCATAAGGAAAGATGAAATAGCTGCCATCTGTGACAACATGGATGGACCTTGGGAGTGTTATGCGAAGCAAAATAAGTCAGTCAGGAAAAGCTAAGAACCATAGGATTTCACTCATATGTGGGGTATAAAACTGAAACTCATAGATACGGACAGCAGTATGGTGGTTACCAGAGGGAAGGGGGGCGGGGTGGGGATAGTAAGGAGTAAAGGGGGCCAAATATATGGTGAGGGAAGACGATTGGACTTTGGGTAGTTCATATACAGCGCAATGTACAGATCATGTATCATAGAAATGTACACTTGAAACCTACATAATCTTATTAACCAATGTCACCCTAATAAGTTTAATTTAAAATAAAGTAAAATAAAAACAAAAACTTTTGCTCTGTAAAAGACCCAGATAAGAGAGTGAAAATGCAAGCTACAAACTGGGAGAAAATACTTGCAAACCACATATCCAGCAAATAACCAGCATCTGGAGCATATAAAGAACTCTTAAAACTCAACAGTTAAAAGCCAAACAATCCAGTTAGAAAATGGGCAAATGATATCAACAGTCACTGCAGCAAATACAGATGGCAAGTAAGGAAGCGAAAAGATGCTCAACATCATTAGCCATTAGGGTTATGTAATATAAACACACAGTGAAATATCAAAATAGCTAAAATAAAAAAATAGTGACAACACCAAATGCTGGTGAGCATGTGGAGAAATTGGCTCACATATACAACTATAACTGGTAGGAATGTAAAATGGTACAACTACTTAAGAAAATAGTTTGGCAGTTTCTTCATAAAACTAAACATGCAACTACTACCATGCAATGAAGCATTTGCTTTTAGGCATTTATTCCAGAGATATGAAACCTTATTTTCATGCAAAAACCTGTACAGTGTTCACAGCAGCTTTATTTGTAATTGCTAAAACCTGAAAACAACCCAAATGTCCTTTAATGGATTAAACTGTCTTACATCTACACCATGGATACTAATTGGCAATAAAAAGAAACAAAGTATCGATATACACAATTTAAATGAATCTCCAGGAATTATGCCAGGTTAAAAAAAAGCCAATCCCAAAAAGTTATATCCTGTATGAATCCATTTATGTAACATTCTTCAAATGTCAAAATTATAGAAATGGAGAACAGATTAGCAGTTGTAGGGGAAGGGTCTGGTAATAAAAAGGCATCAGGAAGGATCCTTCTGGTAATGGAAATGTTTCTGTATCTTGACCACATCGATGTCAATATCCAGGATATAATATTGTACTATGATTTTGCAACATTTTACCAGGGAAACTAGGTAAAGGATACACAGGGCCTCTCTAGTGTTTTTTACAACTGAACATGAATCTACAATCATTTCAGAATTAAAGTTGAGTTATAAAAAGTGGCAAATCACTTGGTTTGGCAGTTTCTATTGACATTAAAAATAAACTTATCCTATGAACTAGCCATTCCTCTGTGTAATATCCAGGAGTAATGAGTGCATTTGTCCACAAAGAGATTTGTACAAAAATGTTCATAATAGCTTTATTCTTAATAGCTGAAATTTGGAAGTAACCCAAATGTCAATATGCAGGAGAACGGATTAAAAACTGTGATATATTCCCCTGTCTGGGTGGCTGGGTTGTTGGAGCATTGTTCGTACGCCAAAAGGTTGCGGGTTCGATTCCCGATCAAGTCGCGTACCTAGGTTGCAGGTTTGATCCCCTGTTGGGTTGTGTACAGGAGGCAACTGATCTCTCTCTCTCTCTCTCACTCTCTCCCTCTCTCTCTCTCTCTCTCTCTCTCTCTCTCTGTCTTTATCTATCTCTTTCTCTCAAAAATACCGTATTGTTCTATACTCGCCCTTCTTTTTCCGATGCAGTGAAATGATGCAGTGCCTCCGTGATGAGATGCGGGGGATGACATAGGCATTGTGACGTGGCATTAGGCAGCTATAAGAGTTACTTGAATACAAGCACTGGGATACCATGACAGTCAAACTGGTCACCACGGCAGTGACTAAGTGACTAAGAGGCAGGCAACATATATGGCGTGGACACACCGGACAAAGGGAGGACTGACATTCCAGGTGGGACGGAGCAGGACAGCACAAGATTTCATCGCAGTACTGAGAACGGCACACCATTTAAAACTTATGAATCGTTTATTTCTGGACTTCTTAATTTAATATTTTTGGAGCGTGGTTAACTGTGAGTAACAAACCACAGAAAGTGAAACCACAGATAAGGGGGGACTACTTGCTCACAAAATATAGGTGAATCTCACAACCATTATGCTAAGCAGTGGGAATCAGATACAAAAGAATACATAGCACATGGCTGCATTTATATGAAGTTAAGAACAGGCAAACTCATTGATGATAATAGAAGATACAATACTGTTTATTAGTGATGGGGGATGGTGTTAATTGGAAAGGAACTTGAGGGAAACTTCTGGAGTGACGGAAATGTGGTTATATAAGTATACACATAAAGTTAAGTTATTGAGCTCTAAACTCAAGGTTTCTGCATTTACTACATGTTAATTATACTATAATAAAAAGTCCCCATTCATGGAGGAAAAAGACATATCAACCAACCCCACTATATAGACTTTATCTGGATCACCCTATACTCAGTGGACACCCACATGTATAGATAACTTATGTGTGAATTCTTTAAGCACGGATATAGCACGTATAGATCGTATCTCCATAAATTGTCCGTCCATTGTAACAAATTGAGGCAACGGGATTTTTTTTTCACCTTTAATGTGCTCTCTTTTTTTCTGTAAGGACCTGATGCTATTTTATGACGATGATCCAAAGCCACTTTTACCAACAGTCCCTCCAGCCCTTACCTCGTCAACTACGTGGTTGTCAGAAGGGCAAGCAGAAGTTTGTAACCTCTGGGATTCAGGTAATTGGTTAAAGAATCTGAAGTTTACTCAAAAACATGAATGAGAAACACTGGGCAGGAATTTTTTTTCCGTCAGATTTCATTTTGTGTGATATAGCAACAACAGCTTTAATTTAACTCAGATGATAAGGGGCCGGACCAGCATGGGCAAATTCCAGCCACGTGTGATTCTGTAATCTTACTGTGCCATTTGTTTCCATGTTGTTTTTTCTCTGTTTTTCTTTTTTCTTTGTTTATTTCAAAAATTATTAACTATAAATCTTAAATTTTTTATGAATGGTTAAGGGCAGAAAAATTAATTTTAGTCCCTTTTCTCATGTATGTGTCATGAGAAACATATATAGTCATGTATAACTTCTCTTTGTACAGAGTTTAAATTATGACGTTTTTCAGAAGCAAGCACTGGATGGAAAAGCAAGATGCATGGTATCCCACAAATTCGTTAATCACCTCTTGAACAGTTAACATAGGAGAAAGATGCAGTGTAAAATTATACAAAACTGCCCTCCAGTAAATTACACCATTAAATTCCAACTGGGCTCTTCTGCTACTCAAGATCTGATTGAGTCACTGTTGAGCCACTCCATCCTGTCTTTATTCTCCATGAACTCTCAATTTTCAGCATATTCTTCCTCTTGAATTTCTAAAAAAATAGGATACAAAATCTGTCAAAATGAGAATGAAACTTTTTCATTAGTATTTTCGTCCCCTCATATGTCTTTGCTTTTATATTCACCCGGGCGCCCTTTCCCACGTCACGGAGGTGGCTCCTTACGTTCTGAATTTCATCCTCTCATCTTTGGACCACGCATGTCACTTTCTCCCGTAAATAGATCCCCAATATCCAAAATATAAAAACTGTAGCTTATTAGTATAGATGTATTTTACAAGTTCATGTTTATATAGTTTTCTTATTAAACCAGCCGTGAGAATTATGAGGATATTTTAATAGACACAGAAACAAGAAGTTGTGGGTCGTGGTGATATTTGTAGCACGAGGATGGCATTATTCACAGGGGTAGTTAGTTGTAAGTGGTTACAATTTTGTGGGCAGCTTGCTTTGTGTTCTTGGAATACACCTGATGTAAACGATGCAGATCCAGAGCCTTGAAAGAAGAGCACTAAGGAAACATTTTTATTTTCTAATAACTCCATACAGGTCCCCCACCCTGACATTTTTTAATAGACTTTATTTTTAAGAGCAGTTTTAGGTTCACAGAAAAATTGAGCAGAAGGTACAGATACCCCATACACTGCCCCCACCCCGCAAACAAGCACAGTGTCCCCTTCTGTGAACGCTCCACACCAGAGTGGTCCTTGTGTTGCAGTCAGTGAACCCATGAACTTACATTAACACTTCATTGTCACCCAAAGTCCCTAGTTCACATTGGGGTTCACTCCTGGTGTATATCCTCTGGGTTCTGACAAATGTGTAATGACATGTATCCACCATGATAGTGTCAGGCAGAGAAGTTTCATGGCTCTCAGACCCCTCTATACTCTGCTGTTCATTTCTCCCTCCCTCTACCCTCTGACAACCACTGACATTTTTAACTCTCTCCATACTTTTGTCTTTTCCAGAGAGTCATATAGTTGGCCTCCTCTGGTATGTAGCCTTTCAGATTGTCTTCTTTCACTCAGTGATAAGCATTAAGGTTCCTCCGTGTCTTTTTGTGGCTTGATAGCCCATTTCTTTTTAGCGCTGCCTAGGATTTACTGGGGCATTTATCCGTTTACCTACTAAAGATCACCTTGGCTATGTCCAAGTTTTGGCAATTAGAGATAAAGGTTGTGTGGATGGGGTTCCCTCTGCTAGCATTTTAATATAAGTGAAATTGAGTATAAATGAGTATCTGTGGCAACCCTGAGGAGGAAAAAAAGTCCCAAAACATGTCACACGAAGGACGATGCCACCATTTGACCTGGGTAGGACTCATTTTAATTGGAGTTTATCCTGCTTATCGGTCTCTCTTTTCTCCAGTCTTGCCTTTACACTGATCTCGGAGGGATTGTCCTCAAATACAGAGCTTAGCATTTCACTTCCCATCTTAAAAACTTTTGACAATTCTCCACTGCCAGTAGGATGTCTAAATTTTTTTTTTTTGTACTTGTCATATGAGACTTTTCATAGTCTGGTCTCAGCCACCCTTTTTGGCCTCATCACCCAGTAAATAACTGGCAATATTCACAGTGCTCTGTGACATTCTGTTACTTGTGCAGTTTCTTCTCCTTAGAATGTCTCCGGTTCAGTTACTCCAGCTGTGTAACACATTGCTCTAAAACTCTGAGGCGTAAAATAAACATTTACTCTGCTCATAGGTTCTCTGGGTCAGGAATTAGGGCAGGGCGCAGTGGCGATGACTTGGACCTCTGCTCCATGACATACGCTTGGGTCTCAGCCCCAGACCACAAGGCTGGGACTGAAGCACCCGGGGGCCCATTCACTCACGGACCTGGGAGTTGAGGCGCACTGTCGACTGGGGGCCTCCCCACAGTTTCTCTCCACGTGGGCTAGTTCGGGTTTCATCACAGCACACAGCATGGCGCCTGGGTCCCAAGGGTGAGCATGAGCATCCTGTGGAAAAACAGGACCAGGCAGAAGCAGAATCATCTGGAAAGTCATGCTGTGATACTTGCTCTGCACTCAGTTCGTCGAGGCAATTACAAAGTCTTGCTCCAGATGACAGGGAGGGGACATAGACTCCCACCTCTCCACAGACAAGTGTCAGCATCTTGTTGAAAGAAGAGCTTATGGGATAGCATGTGTATCTGTAGACTCATCTTTAAAAAATACAGTCTGCCACAGTCCTCCACCAAATTAGGGGCGCTCGACAACGTCCTATTCAGGCAGCAGGACCCAGCTCAAATGTCGCTGCTGCTGTGAAATCTTTCTGCACACCAATTTTCTCCTTTCACAGTGTTCCTGCAGGACTTTACCCGTACCCCGTGTAGAATTTATGGTTTCGTATCATAAGTATTTTATGTTTTATTTATTTTTAATTTACATAATTAATAAGTGAATATACTCTTATTTTTAAAAATTTGAACAATATATAGTTAAAATCCCCCTTGACTGTTCTTTACACTGACACAGGTCCCAGAGTTAACTTTTATTATTAATTTGTTGGCTACTCTTCAGACCTTTCTCTGTGCATTTATGTACATACGTGTATCTTCAGAAGCATGTAGAAATGACTTTATGTTGTTTTAGAACATTTTTCTGTATTTTTATGAAACTTTTTAAAAACAATATCACTTGACAATCATTCAGTGTATGTCAATATTTAGAGGTTTACCATATATTTTTTAACTCTTGCATTGCCTGGATATTTTAGTTTATTTCCCTACTGATAAACATGTTGGTGTTTTATGTTTTTCACTCTTACAAATAATATTTCAGTGAATATCTGTGCATGTACGTGAGTGTTTCTTTAGGGTAGATTTTTAGAAATGGAATCCCTGGGTCCTAATGGAAGCCCATTTTCATTTTAATTAATACTGCTAAATAGCCCCTCGGATTATAATACCAGTTTATACTGGCTTGCATTGCAGTGTATGAGCAGACTACTCACACTGACCACCGCTTGGTATTTTTCAAGTCTTATGTTTTTATCACTTGGATAAAGGTTACATTACATAGTAGGTATAATGCGCATTTTTTCCATGCATTCACTGAATATTTCTACTTCTTCTTCTGTAGATTGCCTGTTTATATCATTAACCTATTTTTCTTTTGGACTGTGCATTGTTGTTTATTTAAATTGATTTTGTAGCACTTTTGTACCGGTGTCACTAACCCTTTCTGTTATTTACGTTGCAAATATCATCTTACAGGCTGCCTTTAAACTTTCTTTATAGAAGTTTTTCTTTTGTTTTGTTGGGATCTTTACAGAAGTTTTGTGTTTCATATGGTCATATTTATTTCATATACTCATATTTATTCCTCGTTTTCTTCCAAGGATTGGTGTCTCATGTAGTTTTAAAGAGGCTTCTCCCACACCTGATTCAGAGCACATAATCGCCCGCATTCCATTTTCGTGGTTTCTGTTCTTTACCATCTGGATTTAAAGCGTTCGTGAATGTTTTTAGGTAGGGCAGTGGGCATCCAGTTGTTTCAAACACATTTATTGACTAATAAGTTCATTTTTCTCTTCTGTTTTTAAATGAATCTTTAACCTGTACTAAGTAGTATCTATTTAACAACTCTATCCTGTTCCATTGATGCATTTTTCTATTTCTGGTCTATTCAATTTTTTGTAACTATTCCAACTATATGCCATAGTATAAATGTATCCTATTTTATTTAACCAGTATTATGTTAATGGTTACTTAGGTGGTATCCAGGTTTTTACCATTATAGATAATGATAAAATGACAGCTTTCTTCTGTCTCAAATTAAGTAGGCTTTTTACTTATATATTTCCACAATTTGAAGCAGATTCTAAAATAAATGACTCTGAATTTCTTTTGGTAAATTCTGTCCAGCTCACTAACTTAGCCTGTCAACAGATGGTTCTAATTTCCCTATTATAATTTTGGCAACTTCAGCCCAAGGCAAAAATAAAGTAGGAAAGTCGTGCTGGTACGGCTTCCTCAGTCCACCTCTCCTACCTGCCTTTCCGCTGCCTCGACACCCCACGACCGTGACCGTGGCTTGCACCCTGCCCCGGCGTGTGGGAGCGCTCACACCCTCCCAACACTTGACCTTTGCGTCACTGACCCCCCTTCCTTCCCTTTCCCCTCTCAGCGGCCACGCTCTTGAATTTTGTGCTCAGCATTCCTTGCTTTTCTTCATAGTTTTACTACATATGTTTATACTCTGAACAATATATTACGTATTAATTTTACGGGCTTTTAAACTTTATCTAAATAGAGTCCTTTGGAATTTATTTTCCTGTGATCTCATATCACTTAGTAATAGGTTCTTAAGATTCATCCCTGTGTATACATGGTTGTCATTTGTTTTCACGGCTGTGTAGTACAATGTTTCATTGTGTACACGTATTAGAATGTATTCATGCATCCTGCACAAGAACACTGTCCCCAGCGTGGTGGCACAAGTTTTCTGCACTGTAAACAGTGCTGTAGATGAACATACTTGCCTGAGACTCCTGGTTGTCAACAGACGAGAGTTTCACTGGGGCATGTGTTTCAGAGCGAAATCGGTCTGCTCTGAACACCTTCGAGTTTCCTAGATCGTGCAAAATTGCTTTCCAAAGTTTTGGTTCCTTCATGTCCTCACCAACCCATTATACTGTCATTTTTTGGGGGGAAAAAATCACCAATCCGATGGGTGAGGATTGGTATCTCATTTGTTTAAAAATATATTTTCTAATAATTAAACATATTTTTAAATGTGTATGGTGCATTCATATTTCCTCACCTGTGAAATGTCTGTTCTTGTCTTTTGGAGGTTTTTCTGTTTGTTTGTTTGTTTTTTTCTTAATTGATTTGTAGGAATTCTCTGTCTATTCCAGAGGCTAACATTTCATTTTTTTAAATATATTTTTCCAGTTCATGACTTCTCTTTTCACTTTGTAAAGAGTCTTTTGAATAACGGAAGTCCTCAGTTTTAATGAGGTAGAATTTTATTCCTATGGTTTGTACTTTTTGTATCTTGTTATTTTTTTAAAGTCTTTATTGTCTTAAGACCATAAAGATATGTCTATGTAAGTTATAATTTTTATAGTTTTGCTTTCCACAATAAAATGTTAATGCAGCTGGAACTGGTTTTGTGTACGGTGGAAGCAGGCGCCTAATTTTACTTCTAAATGGATACCCAGCTGTCCCAGCATCACTTTATTGAAGAGTCTGTTCTTTCCCCACCATTTGTACCCTAAAGCAAGTTTATACATATGCATGACTTTGTTTCTGGGCTCTCTCTTCTATTCTGTAAGTTATTTGATTATCACTGCACCAACTCATGGCTTTAATTGATCTACAAGAACTATTTGTAATAGTTCTTGATGACTTTTCCTTCATCAGAAGTGTTTTGTGTATTTTTTACTTTTTGCTTTCCTACAAAAAAAGTTTGTCAAGTTACTTGCGGAAAAAAAAAACCTGTTACAGTTTTGATTGGCACTATCAATCTTGAAATCAGTTTAGGGCAGTGACATTTTTACAATATCAAATTAGTCTATTCATTTAAGTCTTCTTTAATGTACTATATTTCATAGTTTTCTCCATACAGGTCTTGTATATCTTTTGTTAGATTTAGTCCTAGGTACTTTATGTATTTTTATGCTACTGTAGAAGGTATCATTTTATAAATTGTATTTTCTAACCATGGATGTTGAAAATGAATGAAATTAATTTTTATATTGATTTTATAACTAGTAATCTTGCTTAATTAACTCTTACCAATTATTCTAATTTATTTGTAGATTCTGCTGGGTTTCTTATGTTGAAGATCATGTCATCTGTGAATGATGGCAGGTTTGTTTCTTTGTTAGTTAACGGTATGTTTTGTTTCCTCAGTCTGTATCTTAAAGAGAATGATTTCACCATTTGCCATCAAAACAGGTTTATTGTATGTATTTCTGCAGATCTGCATTCCTAGTTTAACACTTTTATCATGAATATGTGTTGAATTGCTCCATTTTTAGCATCTATATTAATGGTTGTAGGTTTTTCTTCTTTGTGCTGTTAATTTTGTAAAACAACCTTGAATTCCTGGAATAAACCCGATTTGGCCATGATATATGATTTTTTATATTTATTGCTGAGTTGCTAATGTCTTGTTTAGGAGTTTTGCATCTATAAGTAAAATTCTCCAGAATTGTCTTTTCTCACATTCTTCTTGTCATGTTTTGACACAGATTTTGCTAGATTCATGAAAAGTGTTGGAAAGTGGTTTATTTAATTCTCCGGAATAGTCTGGGGAGGGCGGTTTGGGAGATGATAGGACAATAGATAAGGCGTTCTCTAAGTTCGCCCTCGGCGCTGCTGGCAGGAGGGCTGAGCGCAGGGAGGGCAGCTCTGCCCTGAGGATATGAAGACAAAGCACCGCACCCTTTACAACAGAGGGCTCGCTGTACCGTGATCAACCTGACAGCAGCCAACTGGCTGCTAGCCCTGGAAAATGGTAGGCATGTAACTAACGTTAACCTCTACTTTGGGCAGGCTGGACATCGGTAGTTGTGGTAGCCAGGTCACCCTGATGGGGGAAGTTCATGTTGGCACGCCCATGCGTACTCTCCATCCCTGGGACGTGGCTGCACCCACTGGACAGGCACTGGAGTGACCAGGGAAAGAGGGTGATTGATGGCCATTAAACAGAGCACCTTGCCCGCCTGACTTGAGAGCCTCCTCCGCAGTGAGCGTCCCCTTGTAGGCCTTTATACATGAATATCTTCACGCAGTGTACACATATATTCTGAGTGGTCCATGCACATATTTCCTTGTCGCCAGCAATCTTGCTCTTTCCAAGTCCCTGTGCGCACCCATCAGCCACTGTCTATGGACTGCATCTCGCTTTCCACACGGAGTGTGCATCCAGGTGTACTGTTGGCAGTTCCGCTTCAGAGGGTTTTCCTACTGTCTTTCAGGGGTGCTTCTGAGTAGAGCTGTAATTAAGCAGTTGTCCACTCTGGCTAGTACTGGCCTACCTTGCAGATTCATGGGTAAACCAAGCCTGTACTTTTTCCTCTTAAGGTCAGTTCTTCAGGGAGCTACAGATACAGGTTGAGGGGGAGGAAGCGGAAGGGTGGGAACAGGTTCCAGGGAGTCAGAGCCTCCGCTCGCATGGTTTCCATGGATCTTCTGGACCGGCCTGATCTCGTCTCACATATGTCACTTTGATTTTACAGTGGAAAGCTGCCGTTCATGTCCAATTTTATGTTGAGATGATACCATTACATCGTGGCTGCATCGTTATTTGGCATCGTTTGGGGTGGACTAAAGGAGACATGACCTTACTCCAAAGCCCCAGGGGTCAGCTGTGTGATTCTCCTACTGTGGCTCATGAGAGGCTGCGCTTAGCATCTGCCTGTGCCTAAGGCACTGGCATGGGTTCTAGGTGGCACTGTGAGGGCAGCTTGTACAGTGGCCTGGGCCTGGCTTTGATGTGCACGCAGTACTGGGGTGAGTGATCCGAGGAGAACACCCAGATATGATAGCCGTTGTCTCTGATATTTAAAAAGGCCACGATTTCTATGAGTTTTTCTTCGTGTTGGGCAGTTTGAGGTGCAAAAACTTGCCTCTCACTTTAAGAGGAGATACGCTGATGTGCTCCACACCACTGCATAAACACTGCAGGGGTGGCAGGCCCTTGGACCTCCCCAGGACTTATCACCCACCTTCTGCACATTGGTAGCACCAAGAGTGCTTGCTGCTCCCTGCTTAACAAGCCCAGTAAGCACTGCATCGCCCATGCAGTGGCCCACCGTGATGTGCCGTGGGACAGCAGGAAAACCCAGCTTTCTCTCTCAGCAGAGCAGAGTTGACATAGCTGTGAGGCAAGACAGTAAAGGTGTACTGTGTCCCAGCCACGTGAACGCTGGCTGATTCTTATTATCTTTATGAGTTGAGATTTTAAAAACACCTCTAGGCCGAGAGCTGTGCACTGTATGCCAGAGTTGTGTTGGTTTGCTCTAGCAAGGGCACTACAGCGACCCGATTATGTTTGCGATAATCCACAGTCACTCTCCACAACCCATCTGGCTTTTTAGAAAAACAGGTGCGTTAGGAATGTGATAAGAATCAAGTCTCAGATGGAGGCAGTAATCTTTGCACTTTCCCCTGAAAGATTTTTGGGGGAGGGATGGGGTGTAATTCTAGGGACTTCTACCTGGTCCTTCTAACCGTAATGGCCTGAACTCCACGGGCCCTGGAACTGATGTGGGGGTTCTACCAGTGGCTCAGTGTGTCTATTCCCTGGAAGACCCTGGAAGTGACCAGAGGCAGGCCTGTGGTTTTACTGGCCCATTGTCAGGTGGAGCCTAGGTCAAGACTTCATGTGTCACCTGATTTCCATAAATCTCTACTCAGTAGGCTATAGTGGAGTTGTTGGCTCCCCAGAGATTAGTATCAGTTAAGAGCCAGCACCTGACAAGACCTGGAAATTCTATTTCCCTTTCTAAGTACAGTTGTTGTTGTAAACGGCTTCAGGTGCTTAGTATACACACCTGTGGTGGCATTTCAGGATTCTTCCTCAAAGGCACCTGACCTTCCCCTCAGTCCAGAGACTCTGGCTCTGTGAACTGGCTTGGGTTTAGGAACTGGGTAAAAGGCCACCAACCCCACCACGATGACACTAGTCTCCCACCTACGTGTGTCAAGCAGCACTTAGTAGGCTGCTTGTCTATTTCCTATAGACCTTGTGATTCACTAACCATTACCATGCATCCCTGAAAGTTAAAAAAAAATCTGATGTCTTTGCCTCCCTGTGGCTTACTGTGGTTATCGGGCCTCGCCTGTCTCCAAGAGTTAAGCACTACCACCTGGCTTTTCCCACGCTCCGGGATGCCACTATTTCTGCTGAGATCAGGGGACCTAATTCCACCGCATCATCCCTGTGGCCATCTTCAGCCTAGAGATGATGCCCACCCCCAAACTCTTCAGTGGTGCTGGCACCCAGTCACGGCATTTTTTGATACCTTGGTGAAAGGAGTGTCCTCCAGGGCAATTAGGAGCTGGCCGAGCACGTCGTTCGTAACAGATTTATCCCACAGTCCCATCTGAGGAGGCTTTAACCTTCCCTTACCTTCCCTGTGCCAGAGAAGCGCCTTTCTCCCTGACGCTCGCTCCTGAGTCTCCCTGACGCTCCTGCTCCCTGAGCAGCGCTCCCTCACTCTCACTCCCTGCCCTCCTTTCAGTCCTTCTGAAATGTCACAGTCTAGGGAGGCTTTCCTGAGCATTTTAGTAAAAACCGACACCCCCCGCCACCACTGGCACTCCCTATCCCTCTTCTCTGCTTTATTTCCTTTGTAGCTCTTACCATCATCTAACGTCTGTGTCTATGATGAAGGAAGCGAACAGGACAGGAGTTCCCCGCAACACCCACAGGTATCGGAGTGAATCCGCCGTTAGCACAGCGCTGACTCTGGGCTCCAGGTTTTGCTACTTCTAGGTGTAGACAGTGCTTTCCAAGCGGTTGCATGTGGTTTTTACATGTTGCTCATGAATTGGGAGCTTGCACTAGTGCCTTTCATTCTGAGGGCAGTTGCTGTGTGCTTTCACGTGGCCCTGAATAGTCTTCGTACCAGTCACCAAAGCACTGCAAAGCATTTTTCATGTAATCGTAGAACCGATTACAGAACTTTGAGAGGTTATCAGCATAGTAACTGTGTTGATACATGCTTGGTATTAAGAAAACCAATTAAAACCTTTTTTAACTTAATTGTTCCTTCTTTTTACTTCAAAAATGTGGGAAACTTGATTCATGCACGAAAAACAGATGTAGATAAAGCTGTTATAGGCTTACATTGAAATGAATGGATACGACAAAGCCACAATTATTTGCCGACTCGGTTAAATAACTAAAAGATTGGAAGAATGGATGGTAACTACATTTAAAGATGCCACCTTTTATTTGTCATGCAGTGCCCAACTTTTTTTTTTTTTTACCATTGTGATGATTAAAAGAAAAATTAAGAGAAGCTGATTTTTTTTTTTATTATTTATGAGATTTAGGTCAAGAAGCCACCCAACGTAAATCCTTTACTACCTTACTAGCGAATGTATACTATAAAAAGCCACATAACCCTTCTGGCATTTCAAATTAAGAGAATCAAGCTTAATTTAAACTAAGGTGACAGGCTCTTTGTCAAAATGACTGTGATTTCTCAGGTGTGTAAGTCCCAAGATGACTGTATTTGTGTAAAACAAATGGCTGTATATCTGTCCAAGAGTGAGTAAATTATTCGTCCTGCAAAAATTTACTGATGCCTGCTGTGTGCCAGGCGCTGTGCTGAGTGCTAGACAGATACCCAGTGATGAACGAGGCACCTGCCTGTCTGTGGCTTCCAGTGGTCTAATGAGACTCGCTCAGGTCTAATCAGACAAGTGAGATAAGTGCTAGGACCCGGGAGGACTCAGGAGGGCACCTAACCCTGACCTTGGATGTTAGGGGAGGCTTTCTGGAGAAGGTGATGTCCAAAGTAGAACCTGAAGGATAGGTAATGATAAATGGTCAACACATACTCCGCACACTGGATGTAATTTCAAGCATTTTACTTCATTTAATCTTTGTAACAATCTCATAACATAAACGAGGAAAATCCGCACGGTTTAAATAACTTGTCCAAGGTCACAGAGCTAGGAAGTGTCAAAGTCAGGATTTAGATCAAAATAGTCTCACCCCGGAGCCTCTGCCGGTGTGTTTCGAACCTCTGGCTGGGAGCCGGTGGGAGAGGCCTTTTACGTCAGGACCCAGCGCGCCCACTGGCACCTGTGCCCAAAGCTGTAGTTCCACAAACAATGTGCTCTGGCCTATTCGCTTTTATTCTGGACAGTTTTACTTTAGAAAAAATATTGGATGCCACCCACAAAATTGATTTTGCAGCCCACTAAAGGGTCACACCCACGCTTTGAAAATCGGCTCACTACGCTATTTTCTCTATTCCACAGAAGGGACTAGACCAGGTGAGGGGAGAAGAGAACATCTCGGGCAGAGTGAACAGCGCGTGAGAGACCAGGCGGTAGGAGGAAGTTTGACAGGTTAGAAGAGACGAACGAAATTCAGAGGGACCTTCAGATTTAAGCGGATAGCAGGAAAGGTACCAGAAGGGACCAGAAACTTAAACAAAGTCTTATCAGTAAAGGTGACCGTGTAATTTATTGTCCAAACCAAGCCATTTTTGAAGTAAAAGGGGGAACAATAAGTTATTATGCCAGGATAACAGATGTAAACCTGGAGCTTCCTAGGCAAAGTGGCTCAGGTCTGAACGTTTGCGTTCACCTCAAACTTGTGTGTTGAAAACCTAATGCCCAAGGGGACGGTATTAGGAGGTGGGGTCTTTGGGCTGTGATTAGGTCGCAAGGAAGGAACCCTCATGAATGGAATTAGTGATTTGTAAAAAGAGACCCCATAGAGCTCCCTAGCCCCTTCCACCATGTGAGCACATAGAAGTTAGCACTCTGCTGCCGGGAAGGTGCTTTCCCAGAACCTGACTATTGGCATCACCCTGACCTTGGACTTCAACCTCCAGAACTGTGAGAAATAAATTTCCGTTGTTTATAAGCTACCCAGTGCCTGGTATTGTTACAGCAGCCCTTACTGGCTGCGACGGACCTGTGCATGCCCACTCTCTCTAACACTTGTTATTTCTTATCCCTTTGGTCATAGACGTTCTAACAGGTATGAGGTGATGTCTCATTGTGGTTTTTTGATTTGCATTTCCCTGATGATTAGTGATGTGGAGCACCTTTGCATGTACCTGTTGGCCATCTTTTGTCTTCTTTGGAAAAATGTCTACTTGGATCCTCTGCCCATTTTTAAAATCAGACAGTTTGAGTTGTTACTATTGACTTGTATGAGTTCTTTATATATTTTGGATATTAACCCTTTTCAGATATATGGTTTGCACATTTTTTTTTCCCATTCAGTAAGTTGCCTTTTTATTTTGTTGATGGTTTCCTTTGCTGTGCAGAAGATGGTTAGTTTCATGTAGTCCCAGGTATTTATTTTTGCTTTTGTTGTCTTTACTTTTGGTGTCAAATCCAAAACATCATTGCCAAAACCAATGTCACGGAGCTCGCCACCTGTTTTCTTCTAGGGCTTCTATGTTTTCAGGTCTTTATTTTATTTATTTATTCTTTAAATGGAGTAGTTCGGCATCCTCACTTTGTTGCTTACTAGCTTTGTCATAAGATCATTAGTTTCTTTGTTTTTTTTTCTTTAATTGTTGTTCAAGTACAGTTGTCTTCAGGTCTTAAGTTCAAATCTTTGGTCCATTTTAAGTTAATTTTTGTGTGTGGTGTAAGACAGTAGTCTGGTTTTGTTCTTTTGCATGTAGCTGTCCAGTTTTCCCAATACCACTTATTGAAGGGACTGTCCTTTCCTCACTGAATTACTCTTGGCTTCTTTGTAGTAAATTAATTGACCACAGAGGCCTGGGTTTATTTCTGGGCTCTCTAGTCTCTTCCATTGACTAGACTATGATTTTTGTTTGTTTTTTTGTTATATAAATTAACCCATTTACTATAGTCTAGCAGTGTTTCAAATTGTAGAGCTTCCACTGGTCTTTCAGTTCCTTGGCAGACGCGACTGTGATGGCAGAGGTGGTGCTGTTGGTCCAGGAACCACCAACCGCTGTTTCCACACAGGAACACAGCGCCAGATCCCACAGCTCGGCCCTGCATCTGGGTTTTGCCACGGGAGCAAGTGTACTTGGCTGCTGGCTGACTTTGATTTTCCTCACTGTTCTCCTGAGGCAGGCGCCAGATGGGTCCCAGGTTTACCGACGGCTCCGGCCTTGGGGCATTTAGCCGTAGTGCTACACAGTAGGGGGCCAGGCTATGGTTTTTTCTGAGAGAGGGCCTGTGTCCCGTCCATCACTGTATTCTCTGCCTCATCGGATCCAGTGCCTAGCCACCCAAGAGGGCTCCACTAAATACTAGTTAGCTAAACAAATATCACTTGAAAGGATATTTCTGTATTTTTTGCATATACTGTCAACACATCTTCAGAGAAGATTCATCACAGCATTTCAGAAGACGAGCAGTGTGAGCCGCCCGGTGGGTGGGCTGGGAGTTCACCGCTGAGGCCTGCCACCAGCTGAGTCGTCTTTTGAAGAACCTTCCTCATCCCTAGTTGACACTGGATCGTTATATTAGCTGAAGAGAGCCTTGTATAAAAGGTGGAAGTACTCAGAACACATGCACTTTGAAATAACGTTCAAGGATAGAGAGAGGGAATGCACATGGGTATTGGTATTGAGCCGCATATTATTTATTTAGATTTTCCTTTCATGTCACTTCCAGTCTGGTCTGAAACCAGGGTCTGTCTCCAGCGTAGCAGGAGCCCAGAGGCACAGCGTGGGTGACCTCTCTCCCCACTCCCCCAGATGTGGTTACGCATCTAGAGTAAGGAAAGCCCGGAGGGCGGGGGGAGAGCTAAGGAGCTTTCTCAACTAGAAGAGGCCCGTGAAGAAAGACAAAGGGCTGTCGGCGGATGGAGGAACACCTCAAAGTCAGAGGCGGTGTCCCTCACGCTGAGTCACGGGCATGATATTTTCAAGCCATGACCTCAACCCTGCCAAAAGTAGTCCCCGTATTTTTCTACAATTTGAGAGGATCCTAAATTTCTTGATAGCAGAAAATATAACCTTCGTTATTCTGTTTTCTCAGTCATTTTCCAGTTTAAATGCAGTCGATTCAGGATCCCCCTTTGTCCCTCTTCCTCTTCAGGATGGCATCAAAGTTTCAGGGACCAGCCTGGCCTCATGGCTTTGGGGATGGAGGAAATATCTTCCCCCTGGCTCCTGGCCATCTCTTCCTCCTGGCTTCTGCTGAGAGGAAACTTAACCTATTGTTCTCTAATGTGTCCACATCTCTTTCTGCCTGTGTCCGCTGACACCTAACAGCACTGCCCTGGTGTGAAGTCGTTAGGCCATGCACTTCACATGCTCCCCGCCTGGCTGGTGAGACCCTTTCGCTTCTGCCACGCGCTCTCAGCTGATTCTGCAGCCTTCAGGCACTCTCGCGGGCCCCCTACGTCTCTGTCGCGTAGTAGGGGTCTCTGAGTGGATGACCGGGGTACTCTCTTCCCAGACCCGCCTACTTGCATGTCTAGTCTACTGCTTCCATCCTGTTCTACCGGTGTGAGGTGAAAAGGGAGAGAGGATTACAAAGGTAGCCCACCTTCCCAGGCTCTGCCTGAGAAATGAGTGAAAATCCTCTTCACCTTCAGAATGAAAGCAGCGAAAGCATTTTTCTCAGCTTTGGTCACTGATGAAAGCTGGGTGCCTAGAAGAGTAGCAAGCCAGGTGCTCAAGAAATCCTTGTTGGCCAGATGGGTGACTAGCCCATCCCTGGCCCTCCCTACCCCTAAGACTAGGCCCTGGACAGGCTCAGGGTACAAGACCTCTCTCGCCTTATCTAACTCTTGCTGCTTCTGTTTATCTTCTCCCTCAGAGGATCTTTAGTCTGAAGTAGACACTTTGGAGTGGGTGGTAAACAAGCTAAATCAATATTTCTTCCCAAATTCCTGAGTTAATTTGGCTTTTGTTTGTTCATTTTTAAGTCTTTATCTCTGGGCCCGTCATGAAACTTCCTCGTGGGCACAGGCAGCTTCATGTTTAGGTGCTTGTGGAGAGGGCCCTGGGCATTCAGCCCCCGTGGGAGCTGTGGGGGCCTGCGGGGGCCTGTGTCTGTTAATACCTCATTCATCATCCTTCCATCCTGGTAGCCCCAGTTTCTAGCACAATGCTTGGGACAAGGTAGGCTCTCACTCTTTATGGAACTGAATATTAGATGAGTCAGAAACTGGTAAGATATTGAAGAGAGAAGAGTAGGAGCTTGAGGGTGTCATCAGGGTAAAGATGGAAGGAAATATAGAAGGAATGCTCAGTAGTGTTGATACTTCGTCAAAACAGAATTCTATTCAATAAAGCTACACGATTTGTTAATGTTGATACTGTTAAGAAGTGTTGCTATTATTTTTGTTGATTGTGATGGTAGATGCTCTCTAGACCCCAACTTAGTAAAGCAACTCTCTCAATTAGAGTCAAAACCCAGAGACTGTTAAACCCAGGGTGGTGCCGCAGGCGTTTCTTTC
>PVJD01011994.1:0-42500 GCA_004026545.1 Mormoops blainvillei | reverse complement strand
GCGGCGCAGGAGGCAGGGCGCGGGCGTAACCCAGCCTCCATGGGTGGTTATCCGCTCACAGGCCGCCCTGGAAGGAGACAAGCACAGGGGCTAGGGGAGAATTCTGTGACTGACGTTTAGGTTGGTGTCCAGACAGAGGAAGATTCCGTGATAAACGACCGACCGGCAAATCTAGAAGCAGATTGTCGGCAGCCTCTTCCGCCTTGTGGTCACGAAGCGGGAGCAGAGAGAGGGAGTGGGTGGAGGGAACTCTTTGTCAAGGTCCTTGCCCACCGGAGGCCAAGCCAGGCAAGCCGACTTGCTGGAAGCCCGCCCCTCCCATCTCTGCCATGGGCTGCACTGCCCTTCCCAGAGCTCAGGCCCCTCCCCCCCCAACCTTCCCCTGGCTGGAAGGCTGTGACCACCCAGCCCTCCTCCCCGCACCCCTCGTGGGCCTGGCTAGAGGGAGGCCCACACGGATCTTATCCACACAGTTAACCAGTCCCAGCCTGGGACAGCGCGCCATCCAGGGGAGAGGGGCCTCTTGCCAAGAAGGAGGGTGTGGGCGTGGCACCCACCTGGCAGCTAGACCTCCAGAATCAGCCCTGAAGTGTGTCCCACAATGCACCCCGATCAACTCAACTCAGCATCTTGTCCCGAAGTGCGCTAGGTCAGCGGTCCCCAACATTTTTGGTACCAGGGACTGGTTCCGTGGAAGATGATTTTTCCACAGACCGGCGAGGGTTGGGTGGGAGGTGGCGGGTGGGACAGGGGCCGGAGCTCAGGCGGCAATGCGACCAGAGCTTTGCTCACCTGCCCTCAGCTCACCTCCTAGTGTGTGGCCTGGGTCCTAACAGGGCCACAGGCCTCCCAGTCCACAGCCCAGGGGTCGGGGGCCCTGCGCTAGGCCACCACACTGAGGTTTTTCTGCCCTGTCTGTCCTCCGCGATACTGTAGCAGTCAGTGCGCTGCTACACTGGGTAACGGGCACCTGTGGATTTTTCCTTTGGTGCAGCCATTCAGATGCAAAGATACTTTAAAGAAACGCTGCTAGATTTGTAGCTGTTTTTATATTACTAAGCAATTATGAAACAAACTATGGGACACGGTGAGGGTCTCAGTGCTCCAAGGTCGAGGGTTGTGTAGAAGGTGGGCATGAGCTAGACATCCTTGCAGAAAGACCACGTCCAACCAGGAGTCACATGTTTAACACACTTGAGACTCTTGGGAAGCCCGTCAATTGTTCCATGTGAAGCACGTGCATGTTCTGAGAATTCACGTGTAGTGTGAATGAGCAGTGTCTCGGACTTTCTGGTTCAGCTCTTAAAGTCATGGTGGTTTTGTCTTAAAATTAACTTTAAACTTGTAAATAGGTCTGTGTGATTATTTAGGGCCCTTGGATTCGTTTCTCTGTGAAAATTGAACCCGGCACGTACTCATTGATGAGCCTGTGATTACAACATGTTATTGGGCCTATTGGGGGAGGGTGGAGGAAAGCCCTTCCGGCCTACAAGGGAACTAGTCCCATTTCTAAATGTGTCCTCAGAATTTTAAAATATACATACATAGTATTTAACGGTATTCTAATTCTTTAACTTGTTTGAAAATAATTTCAAACGTGAATGTTGTGAGAACCGTGTACAGAACGGCGTGTGTCTTCTACCCAAGTTCACCTGATGGGGACACTCACCTCCATGCGCTTTGTTCGCGCTTCCTGTGTCTCTGCCTCTCTCTCTGTAGGCGCACCTGTGAGTGCGTGTGCGTGTGCGAACTTTTACCTCATCTGTCTGCACGCCAGTTTTGTCTACAGACCCAATAATGTCTTTCACAGCTCCCCCGCCCCCCAATGTAGGATCCACTCTAGGATTAGCTATTGCATTTCATTGCTGGCTCTCTCTCCACATTAGAAAACATTTATTTCAATGAATTTTGTCAAAATGGGTTGATTAGAAAGCACTGGACTTTGTGGGATGTATTTAACCCAAAAGGAGACCAGAATAGGGAGCCCCTAAATTTTGACACTTTGCAGCTTGGCCCGACACTCGTTCAGTACTGAGCGTACACACTGGGAGTGATACTCCAGACACGCAGCGACCGCTGAGCTGTGGGCCCAGCGGCCCCTCCAACCTGGACCATTTCCACAGCGTCCTTTGTCCTGTGTGACACTGGCATCTTTGAGGATCATGCTCCCTCCGAGGTGTCTGCCACGGCCCCAGCCAGAGCGCCACTTGGCGAGTGGAGAGTGCCTCTCCTCAGGCAGCTCCATCTTGTTTAAACCCTTTCCTGGCAGTTTGAGGATGTGGGCGCTGGACTATCGTATATCGACTGGCTCTTAGAGAGTTTTAGAAATACTGGGCTTTTTCCCCCTCGTTGTACAATTCATACCACCTTCTTCAACACAGTCAAGCAAAGCAAACATTAACTCAGTCTACTCAGCGCTGTGTCTCTGACTGGCAAAGGGCTCTGCTCCTCCGTCTCTCAGCCCCAGCCTGTCCCAGCTTCTCAGGCCCAGGGCGGACCCAGGCGACTCGCCCCCCCCGCCCCCCCCCCCCACAGCGCTGGGAAGCTGAGGACCGGGCCAGGAATGTTAACCAGAACGGTATTAACGATCAGAAGAGCGGTGAGCCCGGGTCACAGAACAGCCCCCGTGTGCCCGGCACTGTGCTAAACTATTTCTGTGACCTCGGTTGATCCTCAGCACAGCCTAGGAGATACGCTGGACTTCTCGTTTATCTGGGTTGACACCCCTTGCCCGAGACCCCCCGGGTCAAGGGCAAAGCTGCTAATGGCAGGTTAAAAATTAACTCTGGCTGTGAGCCCCTAGACCCCCTCACAGTCCCCTTCACCCCGAGTTGCACTTTCAGGATTCTGACAGCCCCCCCACCCCGACCCCTCTGTGACCCCTCTGTGACCCCTCTGTGACCCCTAGCAGAAGAGGGAAAAGGAAAGCCCAGGCGGATAGATTTGCTCAAGCTGGGCCGGCCACGCACGGCTGCCCCTCGCCGGGCGCTCTGGCCCACGGGCTCGGCTGAGGGGCAGCGGCCTCTCCCGGGCCGGGGCCGGGGTGCGGGCAGTGTCCTGGCAGCTGCCTTCGGAGCGCAGGTGGAACAGGAGGAAGAGGGGGAGCCAACCGGTAGGTTACCCCAGAAGGCGACCTGGGAACTGGTGTCGGGAGCTGGAGGGAGCCTTGCAAAGCCAGGGCTTGGGTCCGTCGAGGACGGATTCCCCGTCACTCCCCACTCACCCCGCGTGCCATGAACGGCTGACGCTGTCACAGGAGGCAGTTCAGAGAACCCGGGCCGCGAAAAGGCCACGTGGAAGCAGCGGCTTGTAAAAAGGGAGACGAGCTAGTCGAACCTTGACGCCTTGGGCTCTGGCTGCAGATCACCTCTTTGCTCTCTCACGCGCCCCGGTAAATCAGAATACAATCTCGTGGGATTTTTGTTTGTTTGGTGGGTTTTAAGAACCATGAGAAGGACACCTGAAATTCATCTGGCTTGACACTGTCAGCCTCCTGGTTACTTAGTGCTATCCAAAAATGGTGTTCTGGGATTTCAGCCACAACTCGGCTGGCTCCGCATGGACCCTGAACACCAAGAGGGGCAGGGGTGGGCCCTAGGGGTCTCGTGTCCGCTGGTCACAGCAGAAACCAATTTAAGGACCGGTCCTAGAACTGTTTGCTTTAGAAGAGTTGTCCCTCTTCTGTAGAATTGGAACAATTGAAAGGCCCCTCAGTGAATGTGTCATCCAACTCCCCATTTCTGTGTGACAGCCGGGACACAGAGGGACAAGCGGTGACGTCGGGTTGGGACAGTGGTGGCCTGGCTGTTTGACATCTCACCCCCTCCCTGTCCCAACTTGTACGTAAAGATGCACCTACCACAAGGACCCCAATGAAGGCTGAACGAATGGATACAAACCAGCGCCTGCCACCAGGAACCACCCAGCAAGTGCCACAGGTGGTGACAGAGTCGCTGTAAGGATGGTTATGACAACTGTCTGAGGGTCGCTGTCAAGATTTAATGAAGTGACACATACCAAGCCTTGGGGACTGGGCCTGGGTCAGAGGAACCGCTTAACAAGTGCTGGTGACCCTTGCAAACGACTCACGTAAGGTCACGTGTGAAACCAGAAAAGCCAGCGGAAGTGCTGTCACCACCAGAACCAATGAGTGGACACAAGGATTGAAATCTTTACGGGCACTTTATTCAGATGCCAGCGATCTGAGAAGACGGTGGGTTATGTGCCCTCAATAACTGTCTTAACATCTCATCTCCAGCCGACCTTCTTATAGGGAGAAGAAAAGGGGAAGTAAGGGGTTTGGGAAGAGTTTCCTCAGCTAAGAGCTGTAGTCCTGGTGTTTATCTGTTGACCAACAATTCTGTATCTGGCCGCAGGCTTCCCCCGCTGGAGCCCAATGGCTCAGACACCGTCTTGGGCTCAAAAGCTGGATGCCTGTCAGACCCCCTGGAGTCACACACCCTGCATTCCAGTTGCTGGAATGACAGCTTCCACACACGAGTCACTGACACCTGTCAACTAAAGCTGAACTCGTTAGCTCCTGAGTTCTCCTCTCCCACGGATGGCCAGGTCAAGGCCACCGGCCCCTCCCACAGCTCCCCCTGACCCCAGTAATGAATCCACGGCAGGGCGCCCCTTCGTATTTGGAAACTTGAAGGGGCAGGATCAGCTTGAGCTGGAAATCCACGTCAGAAGGGAAGTCGCTTTCCCGGAAAGCTCTCAGCCTGAGAGCGCTCCTTTGTTTCATTGGCTGTTTCTGCTGCTCATCCTCCGGGTCGAAGACTCGCCCTCCGGGACCGACTCGGCCCTGTGCTGGCGGCTGGCCTGCCCGTCAGCTTCCACGCCCCCGGCCAGTGCCGGCGCCCGGGGCTGGGGGCGGGGGTCCCAGACTCTCCACGCTGCTCTAGGCATCCGTCTGGTTGTGACATTAGAGGCAGACCTCACTTTTTAAATTATTAGGTTCAGGTTTTCACTGTTCGCGCCACACTTCCATTCGTGCTGCACTCATGGCGTCGTCCCCGAAGGCCTCCTGAGTCATCCGGTTAGTTCCCGCGGAGGAACGTTCCAGCTCAGCGCCAAATCGGACGCAGATCCGTTGCTCCACTCGCTCAGTCATTTTGAATGTGACGACCGCACAGTCCACATGCTCACCCAACGGCGTCTACCGCCCCCACTGACCGGTACAGTGAAGTCGCTCGTCTTCACGCACACGCATTCCAGTCCCCGCTCCTTGGCTGCCAGGTCACATCAATGTCGCACAAACCGTTCTCATTATATTAACAGTGGCTGGACTTTTTCCTCACAGACCTCATGTGTACAAGAATGTATCGCATTATTTAGAATAGCAACAGAATTTATAATCCCCCAAAAGAGAAACGATTTAAATGTCCAATAATAAGAATTGATTAAATTAAGTGTGCTAAGTTTTCGGTCAGCTGGATAGAATGCCATATTTTATAAATAACACCTTCAAATCTTACCTTGTGACATGGGAAAATACTATTTATGATCCAATATTAAGTGAAAAAGAGCAAAGTTCAAAATTACATGTGCAGCACGCTCTCATTTTCTGTAAAGAGCAAATACATGTGTGTGAGTCCACACTAGGCTCCGGACCGTCAGTCGCCGGCTGCGGCAACGGGGAACGGCTCTGTCACCTCGGATCGGGAGCAACTGCCCAGGGACGCGCACATTCCCACAGTCCAGCGGCCGCAGGCCACTGGCCCCACTGGCACGATCAGGCCGAACACACTCTGATGGGGTCTCTGACGAGCCAGTGGCGAGATCCTGTTAATATCAGCCTTGATATCACTGTGGATGGGGATTCGGGACAGGACGGCGGGGGACAGGAATTCACCTTGTGAACACGCAACACACTGGCCTAGCATTAGCCAACCTCACCCTGGAGCTCAGAAGATTTTAGTCATTTTATTCTGTTTCTGTGGGTGCCCGGCCCGCAGGTGGGTGGAGGGTGAGGACGGAAGACGGGCCGGATGTGAGCCCGTCCTGCCACCACATCCCGTACGTGCACATGCCTGCATCTCAGTGGGGGTTCTCTTTGACGCTGTCTGCTTTTCTTATCCATACTCTCGTGGTTTTAACGGCCTAAGAGTATTGCCAATAAGACAACATATAAAAGGACAGAGCCGTTAAATGCCTGAGGATGGCCCAGGGGGCATCAGACTTGGAAACTCCGGGTGACCCTGATGTGCAGCCCGGGCTGGGGTCCAGGGATGTCCTCAGCCAGTCCTGCTGCACAGTCAGCCACCGAGCCCCGTGGGCTGCAGAGCACCCCTGGCTAACACGTTTGTCGTCCAAGGTGGGGGCTCTCCGTGGGGTTCAGATCTAACCGGGGAGTCAGATCTCTCAGTCACTGCAGACTCGTGTTCTGTGATGCTTGTGGACCTCCCAAGATGACATGCTCAGAGCTCTGGTGGCATGGTTTATATTTTACTAAATTTATGGGGTAACACTGGTTAATAAGATTATGTACGTTTCAAGTATACAGTTCCGTGATACGTCGTCTGTATGTTGTATTCCGTGTTCACTGCCCACTGTCCCCTTTCCAGGTATTTGACCCCCTCTGCCCTTTACTGTGCACCCCACGCCCCTTCCCTCTAGTGACCACTATACTGCTGTCCATGTCTATGAGTGTTTGTTTGTTTGTTCATTTGTTGCTTCCAGTTTTTTACCCCCATGTGAGGGAAGTCACGTGGCTCCTGAGTTTTTCGTCCGACTTACTTTGCTTAACATGATGGTCTCAAGGCCCATCCATGTCGTCACCTTCGTCTTCTCTGACGGCTGAGTAGTGTTCCGCAGGGCACACACGTTACACCTTTTTTATCCAGTCACCTATCAAAGGACACTTTGGTTGTTCCCATGTCTTGGCCACCGTGAACAGTGCTGCAATGAACACGGGTGCATGTGTCTTTGCGAATAAATGTTTTCAAATGTTTCAGGCAGGGACCCAGAGGAGGGGCAGCTGGGTCACACGAAAGCTCTATTCTTAATTTTCTGAGGAGCCTCCGAGCTGTCTCCCACAGTGGCCGCACCAGGTCACATTCCCGCCGGCCGCGAGTGAGCTTCCTCTTACTCCACAACCCGTCCAGCACTTGTTATTACTTGTCTTGTGGGAAACGGCCATTCTAACAGGTGTGAGGTGGTGTCTCATTATAGTTTTGATTTGCATTTCCCTCACAGCTGGCAAAGTTGGGCATCTTTCCATGTATCTGTTGGGAGACACCATTTCTATGTCTTCTTGAAAGAAATGCCTGTTCAGGTCCTTGGCCCATTTTTTAATTGGATCGTTTGGGTTTTTCTGGTGTTGAGTTGTGTGAGTTCTTTATATATATGTTGGACAGTAACCCCCCGATCGGAGCTGTTGTTTGCAAGACCTTTTCCCATTCACTCGGTTACCTTTTAACTTTGTCGGCGGTTTCTGTTGCTGTGCAGAAGCTTTATAGTTTGACAGGGTCCCATCATTTATTTTTGCTTTTACTTCTCTTGTCCTTTGGGGTCAAATTAATAAAATCCTTTCTGAGACCGAGGTCCCTAAGTTTAGTGCCGATGTTCCTTCTATGCAGTTTACCGTTTCAGGCCTTACATTTGGGCCTTTGACCCATTCTGAGGTATCCGCACTCCCAGGCTGCAAGTTATACTACAAAGTTACAGTAATCCCAACAGCCTGGTACTGGCGGAAACACAGACACGCAGGGCAGAAATAAAGCCACATATATATGGGCAAATAATTTTCAACGAAGGAGCCAGGACACACAGCGAACAGAAAGCCACTTCGGTAAACGGGGCTGGGAGACTTGGAAAGCCACGCACGGAGCGGAGGTGCCCTGGGCCCCACCGGCCTCCCTTACGCCAGGGTCTGTCACGGGAGAGCTGAGGAAAGTCGTTCTCTTACTACTTAAAACGCGGTGATGGGACCTTACAAAGTTGTGTGAAGGAGCAGAAGAACCCTCTTCCATCTCTTGTCCCATCTCTGTTCCCAGGACTGTGAGGAATGAGCTCGTTTCATTTGTCGCGCCCTCTTCAGCTTTCCGGTTGGGCAAGAAAGTGCCCATTAAACCAGCAAACGTGTGCTTACCCAGTCCCCGCCACACAGCCCACACTCCTCCGGCTGCCGCCGTCCAGTGGTAGGAATGGTTTTCTGTAATGAAGGCAGAGCCACGCAGCCGGAGTCTGGGGCGGTCACCGCGCGGGGCTGGGGGCGGGGGTTGCTCACAGGTGGATTTTATCCTCTGCCTTCATGCAGCAGCCATGAAACCAAGGCAGGTGGGGACCGGCAACAACTCCCGTGTCACGAGAAGAGTCTGTTGGAGTTGCCCTCGAGCATATTTAGGGACCCGTGGGACAGCCACCCAGGAGTGACCATCAGTCTGACTGGATAGGAAGCACAGGTGGATGCTTTATGGGGTCGGTGCAGCTCTGGAGGAGGAGAGCCCGCCACCTCTAGGAATGCATTGTTGACAGAGGAGGCGAGCAGAGTCAAGACGACGAGGACGCGCGTGGAAGGCCAGCTGACAGACTGTGGCTGCCACGGGGCTTCGGGAGCGATGCAAGGACCACAGGGAGACGGACCTGCTCCGCCCGTGACGCTGGGGCCAGCTGTCCATATTGCACTCATTTCCTTAACTTAAACTCTTTCCAGGGGACCCCGGCACTTGGGGCCATTTGACAGGCAGCCGCCGTAGAGAGCCGCTGGGAAGGCCCCTTCGCCAGACCCCTCCCGGCCGGGGGCCACGGTGCGTCCAGGGCAGGTGGCTTATTATTTGACCCTCCACAGACACGAGCGAGAAGGACACACAGACTTTCCCGCACGGAAGCACCCGAGGGGCCTGCCTCCTGCTCAGCGCAGGTCTCCTCTCCAGGAGCGCGCGAGACGCGGCCGGTCAGGACCTGCGAGACATGGCGGCAAAGGGGCGCGCAGGAGCCCGCCGGGTCGTCCCCCCTTGTCCTGAGCTGCTCTCGTCGCTCAGAAGCTTGACGTAGTCCAGTGTCTACCCATGGGAGCTGCCTCTGCCCTCCTACAGAAAACAGGTCTCAACTCTCTGCCTCCTTTCTCAGTGTTTGAAAACAGCCGTCACGTCCAAGTGAGTCTGATTTTCTCCAGACTAAACCAGTCCTGCCTCTTCCCCTCTGGCCCCCCTTCCACGTCCCCAGTTAAAATGGCAAACACCCGGGTAAACACCAGCGTTTCGGGAGCACGCGACGTGGGTAGAGTCACACAGTTGCCTCGGAAGGAAGGGAGGGAGCTCCAAGGATGGTAACCGAAATAACCACCCTCACCCTCAAGGCCACCTTCCTGACACGTACGGCGGGTGCCGCACCAGAGGACTCCTGATGTGGTGCTTCAGTATCAGGAGCTCTCCAAGGCTCCGGGGGGAGAAAACCCACTGGACGTGCAAGCCGCTTCAGCGGACCCGTCACCGCACACACGCTGAGAGCCCCGCGCGCTGAAGACTGGGGTCTTCTGTCTGAAGAATCCGTGCTATTAAAATGAAACTGCATCTACATAAATGTGTCCTTGCACGGCACCAACAGCAAATCGCCGTCCCCAGCCTCCGACCCCTGCACCTGGCAGAGGCGCTGACCGTGGGGTGGCGCCCACAGGCCGGGGGAGCCACCAACCCAAGGGGCCCAGCGGGCGCTGGGATTCCGAGAGCTGCAGCGGGTGGCATTGCAAGCCTGCTTGTGACCAAAGACCTGCCCGTGGCCTGGAGATGCTGCCCCGGGCAGGACAAGGTCCCGAGGCACGAAGGCTGCCATGAGACTTTGTTCGCTTGGCGGCTACGTGCAGAAAGCTGGGGGCGACTTTTCTCTAAAGTGTTAGAAACTCTTTTCCCTCCTGTGTAACTGGCACGGGACAAAACACTCGCCAAGCCTCAGCCAGGACACCCGAGGGGCCGGAGGAGGAGACGGGAGAAACGGCACGTGCTTCTGTGCGCGAGACCCCTGCAGCCCGCTGAGGCAGGCGCAGGGTCTCCGTCACTGCGGGAAAGAGACCAAGGCGCCTGTCTGCGACTAAGTGACAGTGACACCATCGTTGACGGTGTGAACTGTGACTCTGATCCAGCCTCTTCTCTCTGCACACCCCATGGATATGGCTCCCAGAACGGCGCTGCGAGGTAAGGGCTGCTGTCGCCCCGACTGATGAGCGGGGACAGAGAGGGAGAGCAGCTCGCCCAGGCCACACAGCCAGCCGGCGGGGGCAGGGCCAGGGCTCCCACCTGGAGCTCGGGGCTGCACTCGCCCCGTTTTTCTGCAACGCCTCCACGTGTCCTGCACATGATGCATCAAGGGGGACCGACTTTGTTTCATGCCGGGCAGCCATGTCGGTGACCTCCCGCTTGGTCCGGTGTGGCTCCCAATTCCGCCAGTGGACCCGGCACCCTTCCAGTTCAGGCCCCGGTCCAAGCCACAGAGACTCTTCATCACCAGCAGGTGGCGTGGTTGGCACATGGAGCCAGCAGGGTGCAGGGAAGGGTTGGCACCTCCCTGAGAACGGACAGAGGCCTCGCTCTGCACCCTACAGACAGGTCATCCCAGGCAGCCCCCAAATGCGACTTCTCCACTGTGCCCCCCACGCAGGAGAAGGCTGCTGGGGGACACAGGCCTCTGACCTAGGGCGATGCCCAGGAAGCTGGTTGGTAAGTGCTTCCTACCTGTCCTGCTAAGACTCCTGGGACGGCACAGCCGCACGGCACCCGTCTTCCTACGAGGATATGTCTCTCTCGGGGCAGAGACTCCACCCCTTTGTGCCGGGAGTTTCACTCCCCTGAGCGGGTGCCGGGTAAGCGCGTGAAGGGCTCAGCTTTGGTTCCCGGAGGCAATCAGCTCCCCTCCACGGAGCGGCCTGAGAAGGACCTGCAGAGCCCCCTGCAGTTGCCCCAGGTGGAGCTGAGCTTCACAGGTGACTCGAGGGTGGGCTCGGCCACCCAAAGGCCCTCCGGACCATCCTGGACCCGGGCCACCCACCCTTACAGTGACCCGCCCTTCCACAAACGGTCACTGCTTAAGCAGAACAAATGCCGTGCTGCCCTCTGGGTCGTTTCCACAATGTGGGCCCCGCAGTCGGAGGGTCCGGGCTCCCCAGGCAGGGCCATGTGCGTGACAAGAAGCTGTGACAAGGTCCTCTTGTCAAAACCACGTCCCGTCCCTCAGCAGGTCACACGGCTGAGGCCCTGCTGTCAAAGAGCTGGCCCGGCAGAGATGGCAGACAACGTAGGGTCCAGCCAGAAAGCTGTTCAGGTTTTTAACAATGAAAATGAGGGAAATAACACCTATCCTCCCAATTTTTAGGGAAACATTAATAAAAATTCAAAGTAAATACCTGCTTGTTTTTTGAAATCAGACCAGATATTTTAAAGGTCAGAATTAGAAAGAGCCCTGGCTGGCGTGGCTCAGTGGATTGAGCACCAGACTGAAAAGCCAAGAGTCGCCGGTTCAATTCCCAGTCAGGGCACAGGCCTGAGTTGTGGGCCAGGTCCCCAGTAGGGGGTGCACAAGAGTCAACCACATTGAAGTTTCTCTCCCTCTCTTTTTCCCTCCCTTCCCCAGGACGGGGCGGGGGCAGGGGCAGGGCGGCAGAGGGAGCGTCCGTCCAGCGGGCACAGAGTCTGAGTCTGGGGAGGCGGAAGGGGTCCCGCAGGTGGACAGTGGCGCCGGCTGACGGCAGTGCAGGCGGGTACCGCACGCCGCGGAGCCGTGCGCTGAAGCGTAATTAAAATGGCAAATCTTATGTGTATTTATCACAGTTATTCTAAAAAATGTTGCAAAGCAAGCTTTGCAAGTATCTGAAGGTTCCAGTCATGACCCCGGGCAGAAATCTCCAGAACACAGCTGCTTCCTTTCCCTGCCTGTCGTGTGACCCGAAGTCCCCTCACACCCCGTTCCCGTCACTCATGGCTGCATGTTCTGCAGCTGCCCAGAGCCCTTTAATCCACGGGCCACAGACCCCAACGTGGCGCCGGCCCGTTGAACCTGGAAAAGGGCCCGTGACCTCCGTCGGCGCGGTTACTAGGCTGTCACTGACGGCACCGTCGTTCCGACTACTTTATCATCGCCCACTGGTTCCTATGGCTGTAGCCGCGGCCGTAACCCTGGGCTCTTCCTGTGTGCCAGCCCTGAGACCTTCGCGTGGTCAGAGCTCTTCCAGTCACTAAAAAGAGAAACACATGCTGTGTATGGAAACTGACTTAAGCAAAAAAGGAAGTTGTCGTCACCTATGACTGTTCCAGAGATGGCGCTGGCATCAGGCGTAGCTTGCCCGGGAGTTCAGGTGGGGCCGCCAGGTCCCAGTGACTTCCTCGTCTCAGCCAGCTCTGCCCCTCTGTGTGAGCCTTGACTTTTAGGCTCTCCCCGAGAGGCGGCCCGGCATGTCTCCCAGGTTCGCAGGCGGTGGGCGAAAGGAAGACCTGGCTCACCACTGCCCCAGTCAAGCTGTGCTGACCCATCAGGGGCCCACGGCGAGCACATCGCTGGGCCGGTTTTGGGGCCCGGGGTAACCTTTATGCTGACAGCTCGGTTCGAGGTCACATCTGCTGCCCCGAGTGGAGATGTGTCGACTTCCCCTGAACCAGCCCACGCACTGAAAGCGGAGAAGGGGTGGCCGCCAGGAAGCAAGCAGGCGCAGGCCCCCAGCAGGGCGAGGGGCTGTGAGTGACAGAAACGATAGGTTTGGCCATCCTTCCGTGAGCTCAGGCGGGTGTGTTCTGGACAAAGACGCATTGCCCCATGTCTGTCTCTAGCAAACACAGTCCTGTTAGAGTCCTTCGGGGAAGCCACTGGGGGACCCTGACTCTCAGGCGGCTTGTCCCTGTTTCGCTCAGTTGCATGTGCCCGACACTGTGACGAACGTGCCTTCAGGTCTCGTCACACACAGTGACGAGCACGTGATAAATGTGTGTTTGTGCACCACGTAAACACGTTATGTGAGATGTGACAGCCCATCAGCACCAAGCCCCTCCGCTCCCAGCCCAGGCGATGCCACCAGCTTCTCTGGGTGTCAGCGGACAGACACCAGGCCCTCCCTGTCCTTAAGTCTGGGTTCCATTTCTTGAGCCCAGAGACACCGTGAGCAGTCTCAACAAGGTGTCTAGACGCCCGGGAGGGCTTCTGGTCGGCAGTGAACGTCCATGCAGCGCGTCGGTTTGTTACCTAGCCATCTGGAGAAAGGGCTTTTTCTCTACCTGGCCCAGATTTCTCATGATCTCTCAACTGCAAGAAAAAAGAAATTCGCGGTGATAGTGACAAAGCAGACACAGCGCTTGCTACGGGCCAGGCCCTGTTCTAGAAGCACAGAGGAGTGACTCATTTATTCCACAACAAGCTTACAAGGCAGGTGGTTGTCATAATCGTCAGCAGCTAAGGAAAGGAAAGGAAACAGGCTGAGAGACGGAAACCCACCCAGATTCACACAGCTGATGCTCACACACCAGGTCTGAACCCAAGCGGTGTGGCTGCCACCGCGGATGTGGCACTGGGCCCTCCCACTGCCAGCCCCCCACCCCCCGGGGCAGATGTCCAGGTGAGTCAGCTTTAGAAACACGACCGTGACCATCCAGCTGCGGATGCGTTAGGCAGCAGCCACTCACTTCACAGGGCAGTTTGCTGTCCCAAATGGATCACTTTCAATAACTAGCTCCTCCTGGGTTGGGTCAGCTGCTTAAAAGATCATTAATGGTGTTCCAGGAATGCCGGGACAAGAGAAGCCAAGCCCAGGTGTTAGGGCCCTAGCAGCAAGAAGTCATTTAGAGCTGAGAAGTTTCTCTGGCATAACGTCCACGTTAGGAGCTGAACTTAACTTACACACTTTTCTCACACGTATTTTCCCTGGACGACGGCTGTGCGTGGGAGAAGCCGTGTGGGTGGTGGCTCAGCAGAGCGTCGCGCCGGCACGTCCCTGCGAGCAGGCCTGGCCTCTCGGGCCTTCCCCGGGCTCACTTGACCTGCAGTTCCACTGTCACCACTTGTCCAGGTGTGCACAGAGGTGTCCTACCTGTGACCACCAAAGTCAAAGCTGTTGCACGCAGCTCTGTTCTTCTGGAAACACCTACCCTGAACCCCCCCCCCATCCCCCACCGCGCCACTGGCTCCCGTGAAGGGGCAACACGCAGGGTGAGGTGGGGCAGAGAGCGAGGCTGGTCCCCAGAGAGGCCAGAGAGCCGCGCTCAGGGAGGCAGGAAGGGAAGCCCCCTCTCCCCCCTCTCCCCACCAGCTCCTGCCAGGGAGCCTCCAAGGACAGGCGGGGGAGGCACATGGGGGCAGGGCGGCTGTCAGCAAGGGTGGGTCCTCGGGGTGCAGTGCAGAAAAAGGGCAGGGAAGAAGAGGAACAATGTTGCTTTCAAAGGTCAATACACCCAGGCACCATCACCGAAAGGAAAAGTAACCTGTTTCTGATAAAAAGAGGAAACCCAGACTGGCTGGTCTCAGGTTCTGTGAAGCCCGATGCCTGGAATCGTGAAGTCTGAGGGCAGAGCTAAGTCCCCAGGCTCCTTTCCAGTCCCGGTGACACGGCCCCGTGGCCACCCCGGCCCACCTCTCCCGGGAGGCGGTGTGGGTGCCTGTGAGCGGCTGACTCAGCCCCCCGCCCGCCCTCGCCGAGAAGCGTTCGTGAATCGGCACTGTGGGCGGCCTCCGGGTGCCGTCCACTGGCGAATCTCAGCACACACCGTGTGTCTCTGTTTGAGTCACGCAGGTGAGTCATCAGAGGAAGTCGACCTGACCTTGGTCTACCAGGCGGCAGCGAACGGCGACGTGGGGGCCCTGACAGCCGCGATTCGGGAAGACCCGTCCGTCCTCGAGTGCTGCGACGGCGAAGGTGAGCCTGTGCCGCGGGCCCGCCGGGCGCCCTGCCCCCCGACCCCCCACCCATGGGGCCCGCCCGGGAGCAGCCGCTGCACCCCGGCACCACTTTAAATGAGGGTCTCAGATGCAGAAGGACGGGTTCCTTTGTGTCTCCTCTTCTAGTGAAGCCAGTTGCTTTGACTTTGTTTCCAACTTCCCTGTCCACATGTTCAAAGCAGTGGGCCGAGAAAGGGGGTGGAAAGAAGGGACACTTTTTGCAGCTACAGACGGGGACAGTGTGATGGCTGTAGGCAGACAGCAGGGCATCTGCCTCAGAGAGGATGGAGTAGAGGTGCTTTTTCCTCTGCTCTTCAGGCTAAACACGACTACAACTCCCTGACGTCACATACTCAACACACATAAAAATCCTCTGGAGGGTGGAGATAAATGACAGACTAGCTAGGACCTTGGCATCAAGGGGGGACGTGGTGGTGGGTCTCTTGGGTTTTGCCTCCAATAACCCAGACTTGGGGCCAAAGAAGCCAGGAACCTAGAGCGGCAACAGACACCGACCAAACCCCCTACAGCAGCCAGCTCTCTGCAGCCAAAGAGCCGTCTGGGAGACGGAAAACTCTCAGACAGTAGTGACGCCATTCCAGCCAAACACCACACGCGCATGCGCACACCCCTACGGGCCCAGCCCCACCGCCTCCGCCTCCGCCTCCACCTGGTGGGAACGAGGTCCCCTCCCCCTCCCCACCTGTTGTGCTGAGGCCAGAGGAGGGGGCTTGAGAACTGGGACTTGCACCGTCAGCCTGTAGTCACGAAGAGTCTTCTCCCTCCGATGACTAAGGAGGACACCTGGACCCCCAGTCCCACGGGGCAGTAACGAAGGGGCTCCCCCGCCTGCCCCTTTGGAGTAGGGTCAGAGAAAGCCAAAGAAAGCAGAGGGTGTATGCAAGATTGAGTGACCCGTAACACAGTACCCCGAATACCCAAGTTTCAGTAGAAAGTAACTTGTTGAACCCGGGAGGACCTGAGACTGGATGGAGAGGAAGACAATCGATAGATGTCACTCAACACTGAGATGGCAGATGTTAGAATTGGAATCATCTGACAAAGATTTTCAAGCAGCCGTGAAAAAAAAAGGCTTCAGTTACAAATACGCTGGAAACAAATGCAAAACTAGAAAGCCTCAGCGAAGAAATCATAGACCCAGAAAAACGGGGCGGAAAATTTTAGAACTCGAAAATACAATAATCATGATTTAACACTCAGTGAATGAGCTTCTCAGCAGAAATGAACCAGGCTGAACAAGCAAAGGGAAACTTGTTTAAAAAGAAGAAAAAGGAACAAAGCCTCAGGGATTCATGGGGCTGTAACGCCACAAAAGGTCTGTCTCTGGCTTCTCTCTCCCAGTGCTTCTGCAACCTCATTAATGATTTTTAACCAGTGGACCTGTCCCAAAAGGAGCTTTGGATTCCCTTATCATGACGGCAAAGTGTTTTGTAGAGTGTCGCTCCCCAGCGCTTCGCTGTCATGATAAGCAGCGCGTGTTCGTTTGTAAGCAGACTGGCTCGTGCACCTGCCCTGGGGCTGGCGGTGGGAATGAGGAGAGGCAAAGGCTAAACACCCCCGCGTGGCAAGTGCGAGAGCCAGGCCGCTGGGGCTCAGTCCCGGCCTGTACCGACCGCGAATGGGAAAGGGGGTTAGACGCATGGAGACCTGCGGGAGGCAGCGAAAGCTGTGCTAAGAGGGGAATTCATAGCACTCAGTACACTCATTAGAAAAGAGGAAAAGTGTCCGTCAGCAATCTCAGTTCTCATCTCAAGAACCTGGAAGATGAAGAGCAAAATAAACCCAAGGCAAACAAAAGGAAAGAAATAATAAAGGCTAGAAACCGATGAAATCGAAAACAGAACAGTAACAGAAAAATCCATCAAGGAAGGAACTGATCTTTGAAAAGACCAATAAAGTCGACAAACCTCTAACAATAGTGCTGACAAAAAAAAAAGATACAAATCGCCACCATCGGGAATGGGACCAAAGGTGCCGCCATAGACACCGAGGCACCTGAGGGGTGACAGAAACACAGCCAGCACCTCTGCGCGCAGGAGAGTCACCATGTGGACCGAACGGGTTAATCCATTGAGACGCTTAACCGCCACAGTTCAACAGGAAATAGGCCGTCTGAATAGACCTCTGACCATTAAGGAAATTAAATTCCTAATGTTAAAATTCTTAAAGAAATCTTTAGGCCTAGATGGTTTCTCTGAATACTTCTGCAAACTTTTAGATAATAATTAGGATCAATTCTATATCATTTCTTGCAGAAAAGATAAGAGGGGGAAACTTGCCCCGGTTATGTTTATGAAGCTAGGCAAAGATGATATACAAAACAAACCTAGAGACCAATACTCCTCATGAATATACAGATATCTTTGGCAAAATATTAGCAAACAGAATTTGGTGCTATGTATAAATAAAGAATTATACACCGTAACCAAGTGCGGTTTGGTCTAGGGATAGGCCGTGTCCATATTTGAAAATCAGTCAGTGTCATCTGTCATATTAATAAGCTAAAAAAAATAGATCACATAATCATATCGGTTGGTGCAGGAAAACCATCTGACAAACTCGAACACACATTCATTAAAAACTCTCAGAGAAATAAGAAAAGAAGAGAACTTCCTCAGTTTAATACCTACCCAAACGCCCAGACCTAACATTGTACGTGACGATGAAAGACTAAACGCTTCACTCCTAAGTTGGGGACAGAGCGATGATGTCCACTCTTGCTCAGAGCGTGGGAAGTTCTAGCCAGCGCGGAAAGGCCAGGAACAAAGAAAAAGCCTCTGTATTGAAAAGGAAAAAGGAAAACGCTTCCCTTTTCGCCTGGCTGATTGTCTGCACCAAGAACCCTACGGAACCTACCAGAACTCCTTCAACCGAGTGAGTTCTGCAAGGTCCCAGGATGTAAGGTCAATACAGAAAATAAATTGTATTTATATGTGCTAGAAATGATCACGTGGACACCGGAATTCAAACCCCTCATAAAAAATAGTTAGGTGTGAACATAACAAAGGATCTTAGGACTGGTATACTGAAACTGCAAAGGCTGACGGCAGAACTCTGAGGAGACACGAAAAGCAGGGAGACACACCGTGTTCGTGGGTCGGAAGGCTCAACATGTAAATGTGTAAAGCTCCCCAGGTTCACACACAGGCTTCATGTGATTTCTGTCAGACCCTAGGAGGACATTTTTACAGATGCAGACATGGTTACCTAAAATTGATATAGAAAGACCAAGGAACTAGAGTAGTTAAAAACAATTTTGAAAAAGAAGAATGAAATGGGAGGAATCCGTCTACCCAGTTTCAAGACATTACATGGCTACGTGAATCAGTGGCATTACAGAGGGACAGACGGAAATCACTGGGAAAGAACGGAGAGCTCAGAGGGAGACTCACACACACACACACACACACGGATATGCTGGGGCGGGGGGGGGGGGGGGGGGGGGGGGGGGGGGGGGGGGGGGGGTGGAGGGAGACGCAGCACCTCCCTGCTGCTGTTGCCCCGTGCGGGCGCCTGAGGGAGCATTAGAAAGACTTGGAGAGAAACCAGGTTGCTGGCTACAATCTCCCAGGGAGATTCCAACAGCCTGGAATCCGTCGCTCTTAGGAACCTCTGAGGCACGTAGCTTGCAGGTCACCCGAACAGAGTCGCCTCCTGCATGTGACTCTCCAGTCCAACAAGTCTCGCCTGGCAGGGCGCCTGTCGAGCAGGATGGAGCCCCTGGGTTCCCCGCACCAGGCTCACCTGTCACACCTGCTCTGCCACGTTCACCACCAGGGGCCATTTTGCCTTGAGTTTTATTTGGGAATAAAGCACATGGAGAAATACAGGTAAAGCACCTTTACCTATATTGACTCCAGCTACAGAGAAGTATTTCAGAGATGGTGGCCCCTTTAGCAAGTCTCTGCAACCCCGGGCTGGGCTGCTGGCAACTGCCCCATCTGGCGCCCCCGCCTCCAGCGAAGGCCTGGGCCGCCTCCCTGGCTGGAGCCACTTCCCAAGGCACTTCCAGGGCCGCACTAATTTGAGCCACGTTGGGAGAAGCCTGCCTGTTACATCCCAAATTATGCTGATTCCCACAGTAGCGACACACACTTTTTATCATGTGCACAGTGTGTTTTAACCAGCCAATCACTGCGAGACTGCAGAAGGCCGATGGGGCCAGAAAAAGCACACAGCTCACCCACCGCTGCAGCCGCCTCTCCTGCGTCCCAGGCTGGGTTTGTGGAGGGCGGGTCAGGTACTGGCAAAGAGCCCAACAGACAGGCAGGAGGGCACAGCCCGCTCGCCAGGGTGCTAGGGCACCAGGTTCTGAGAGGCGACGGAAATGTCTCGTTGCAGGGTGCACCCCCCTGATGCACGCGGTGTCCGGGCGCCAGGTGGACACCGTGAAGCTGCTGCTGAAGATGGGCGCCAACGTCAACGCCCAGGATGCCCGCGGCCGCACCAGCCTGTGCCTGGCCACCTACCTGGTATGGACCGCGCCAGCCCGGGCCCGGGGGGCGGGCGGGGGCCACACGCAGCTGCACTCGCTGGGGACCGGACTCGAAACCTTGCCTTGGGCCTCTCCAGCGGGCATGGCGCTGCTCAGAGCTGGTGTCGTGGATTCCGGTCACTCCGGGCTCCTAGCAGCCCTCTCAGGTTAAGGCAGATGGCACCATGAAGGAGAAAGTCTTTCCTATTGGAACTGCATCGGGATTGCCTGCCCAGGGCCCCTGCGGGAGCCCCGCCCCCCACTCCCAAGGCCCAGGCGGCGGCGCCCCTGCGGCTGCCGCGGGCTGCGGGTCTGGCGAGCAGAGTGGGCGGTGCAGGCAGAGACTGCGCAAGGACCCTGGGGAGGGCGGGGCGCGGGGACACCGGGCTCCTGGGGGATGACCGCGGGCACAGGACGCAGCCCGCAGGCAGTGCTCGGTCTCCAAGCTGAACGAGGCTGGTCCTGGTCACGAGGATCCAGTCCGCATCTCCCTGCTTAGAGCAAGTCCGGTGGGCCTTTTGGAAGCTTCTAGCCTCCGCCATCGGAGCCTCCCTGAAATCCTCTGGGCAGCCCCGCTCCAGGTCAAGCAAGGTCTCCTTAGCGCCCCACGATGGTCATCCTCCCTCCCTCCACCGAAGCTTCTGGAAACCAGCACCGTAACCGGTACGGCGGCTGCCCAGCAGCTCCTTGCATTTGCTGCTGCTGCCCCTCTGGGCAGTGGGCCCACCCTGGACCCCTCACCCCACCCGGAGCTGCAGCTGCCAGCGGAGCAGAGGTAGGGCCCCTCCCGCCCCAGCTCCGGAGCTCACAGTCTCTGTGCAAACTGCTTTCCCACGTCCGCCCGTCTGCCCCTCCTCTCAGACCCGCACAGGCCTGGGGGAGCTTTCCCAGTGCTGCAGCTCCGGGAGCGTGCCCTCGACCTCCTGGGTCGGACACGGGGGCGGCCGGGCCTGCGACCTGCACCCTAGACAAACTCGGCGGTTTGTCTGCCCACTCGAGTTACAAAACCACTGGTCCCAGGTCCTGGGCGAAGTCCGGTGTCTCCAACAGACTCCGGGCTGCCCCACACCCCAGGCCCCTCCCTCGGAGCCCACGGCCGAATAACTACCCTCGCTATGGAGTTTTCAGGCGTTTCTGAGCCGAGGAAAGGAGACGGTTTGGATCTGGGGTTGGAGGGAGGCAGTAAAGATGCTTCTGAAGCTGACCTGCTACTAGCAGTTAGAATAGCGGAAAACCAAGCTGTGCTTCTTTCAAAATTCTAAAATTCAGGCGTTCTTGGGCTAGACAGCTGCTCCCGGGACTGGGAAGAAGTCCCCCTCTAGGTCACAGTGATTGTGAGCTAGGGACCTGCCGCCTGGGCAGACAGCTCTTCCTGGGGACGCGTTCTGCCAGGACGTGTGAGGGCAGCGTGCCTGCAGGACACGAGGTGGCATCGCCCACCCAATTAATGACGCCCCCGCCTCTGCCTGGCCCCCCATGGCAGGCCCCTTCCCCACACACGCCCCTGAAAACCCCTGCCTGGGACGTGCTCTGCGAAGCCCACCACACCCTCTGGCAGAGTCAAGTATTTGAGGGACACTTGGCAAAGGGGCCTGCAGAAGTGAAGTCTCAGTTGCAGCTCCAAACTCGGGAAACAGGCAGGTTCGCCACAGACACGCCACCTTAGGCAAGCTGCTTCACCACTTCATGCCTCTCTCCTTGTTTGTAACGAGGGGTAGAGGCGGTGGCCGGGCTTGCCGCCGTCGGAAGGGAAACGCGGGGCTTACCCTGCGCCGTGTGGGTGCGGGGCGGACTGTTTGTTCTGGATCACACTGTGGGCTTCAGACGTGTTAGGGAGCCTCCCTGGCTCTTTTCTGAAGAAAGAAGGAAATCCGTATGCACGCAGAGTGCCAGGAAATGTTGCAAAACGATAAAAATGTGTCATACCCTCCCTCATCAGATTTGTTTTTCAAAAACTGTAAAACTTTGGCAACTCTGAAATTTGTCCATTATGCCTTTCTTTTGGGTCTCCTGGTCCCATTTTCTTCCTCTTAATGGAAGAACTTGATGACTTGGACATTAGCCACTAAACCAGATCAGATTCATTAGTAAACGCTGACTCGAGAAGAAAGCAACTTAAGACTTAGATATGATCGGTCAACTCTACAAAATCATAGTCAATATGTTATAACCTATGAATTTTTCTGTGCTTTTGTTGAGAGATTTTTTTCCCAGACTTTTCAGAACCAAAAGATCCCTTTCTTATCATCACCGTCCTTCCCCCCGAGCATTTAATAACGTTTTGGTTTTTACTATTTCCAGTTTTGCGAGGGACGTCTCCAGTTACCTTTCTCACCTTACTGGGGAATCGTGAGGCTTCGTCATATATGAAAGGAGGAAGGCTGGAAAGAAAGCTATCAATTATTCTTCATAATAATAGTTGCACCTACACATCAACCCACTTGTGTGAGCAGCCAGCCCAGTGGCTGCGGACGAGTGCAGGGCGTGTGCACCGCGGCCGCTGAGGCAAACTTGGTTGTGCGCGGGGTCAGGTCAGCTACTTAAAGTCCATGGAACAGAAAAGGGGCCCAGCCTGCAGCCCCGTCTGCCCCTGAGTGAGAGAGAGTCGTGGAAAGGCCGGCTGCAGGTGCCGACCGAGGAGGGAAGAGCACGGGATGTGGAGACGGCCGGGGGCTCGCGCAGAGTTTCCTGGGGGTTCGTAAGTGGGTGAAGTGCAGCAACGGGGAGCCCTTGGAGGGTGCTGGCGATAACCCCATGCTCAGCATCAGAAAAGTCCGTCACGAGGTGGCAGGGTCCCAGCCATTGGAGCAGAGCTCAGGCGGAGTTCTGGGCGTTGGCAGGGGACTGACTAGAATAAGCAAAATGTCGTCCTCGTGGTTAGTAGGAAGGGAACTTGGGAAGGAGGACCAAGGCCTGTTTGTCAGATGTAGAGAAACTGAGGCACAGAGTGGGGACTGGGTCTCAGGAACGACGCCGGAGGCAAGTTTGGGGGTGAGGCCACGGCGCTGAGGTCTGACTACAGACAAGCACGTTCTGTTGCTGAGCCCCCAGAATGAGAGGCTAGGGCGGGTCCATCACCCCCATCACACGCCCGGGGAGCTGGGTAGCAAAGCGGAGCACACCCGAGAGCGGCCCTGGGAGGGTGGGTGCCGGGAGAAGCGAGGGCCCAGGAACCCCCCTCCAGCCGCTGGGCGGGCACGAGAGCCGCCTCAAGCCATTCGGCCCCGGCCGCGGTGTCCGCAGTGGGGAACGCGTTGGGCCGCCTGCGTGGAGCACAACACGCACTCAGCCGCAACAGAAGAGGAGGGGAGAAGCGAGAGCGGGGCTGGGGGCCGCGAGGCCTGGGCGGCGGCATGACGGCGCTGCCGCTCTTGTGTCCCAGGGGTGGCTGGACGGCTGCGTGAGTCTGCTGAGGAACGGGGCCAAGCACAGCATCCCGGACAAAAACGGGCGTCTGCCGCTGCACGCGGCCACGGCGGAGCCCGACGTGAGGTGAGCGCCGGGTCCCAGGCACTCGGGCGGGGGCGGGGGCGGGGGCATGGCCGGGATCAGAAGGCCACCTGCTCCAACCCTCTGTGGCAAGTTAAAACGATCGCACCCATTGGCTGGAAGTTGGAGCAGACAGGCCCACGTCTGAGTAAATCAAAATGTCCTGGAATAATCTTAAACTCTAATCGATCTGACCCTTTTCTTCTAGTCTGATTTAAGAGGCAAGCCTGTTTGTCATCATCTGAATTCATACATTCACCCCTTCAGTCAGTCAGTCACCTGCTAATTCAGTAACTGTTGACTGAGGGCTTGCCACGGGCCACGCTCTGTCTAGGGCCCTGCGAGTTCCACTGGAAGGACGGCAGGGGCCGAGCAGAGCTCACGCCCCAGGGACGGAAGTTAGGTGGACACTCATAAAACCATAAATGGGATCGTTTAGAACAGTGACAAGTGCCAGGGAGAAAACCCAACAAGGTGAGACCGCAGTGACCCAGCGGAAAGGAGGGTGTCGGAATTCAGGGTCGGGCCGGCGTTTCTGGGTGGGGAAGAGGCGAAGGACCAGTGGGGATGCCGGATGGAACGCCAGTGGGTGGGAGTGAAAACCAGGCCTGTTGGAAGGCTTGGGAACAGATACACTCAAATCACTGGGGTGACCGCAAAGGTCACATTTTTGTAAGACAACTCAGCAGTGAAGGAGAGAGGCCTGCCCAGGCCAGGCATCTTCCCCGGGTCACGGCAACCTTGGGCTGCAGCCTCCTGAGAGCCCCTCCGAGCAGCTGATCACAGGGTGCGCTGCTGGGAGCCTGCAGTGCCCTGGGGACTTCCCCAGCTGGGGCTGCACAGGACACGACTGACAGGAAGTGAGCATTTGGGGTAGGGAGGGCATCGGGGTGCCTCGGCCCCTGTAGTCCGTGTCCCGAACGGACACTCGAGCTCTGTGGGGCGGAGGACACCAAGGCCCTTCCAGGTGGCGGGGGCGGGGGGGGGTGTCACAGGATTTCTTCATTTCAGCCTGTTCGGCACTAAAGTAAAAGGGCTTGGGAAATTCCACATCAATTCCCAGCCAAGCCTTGCTTCTTATTATCATTGGGTTACGTCCAGGAATAACAGAAAACTAGGGTTTACTCAGCCTCGCAGAACAAGGAAGTTCAGAGAAGCAGCACAGCACCCGCGCTAACAGCGAGGGGGGCCCGCAAAGCAATGACGCCCTTCTGATAAAGGAGGGGGAGGGGTGACTTCCAGGCAGCCCTCAAACATGTGGCCATAAAGTCCTACTGTTTTCCCAGGTGTAACCTTTCAGGCGTAAGTTTCAAATGTATCTTTAAGGCTGTTCTACCGTGATTTACTCTACGTAATCACTTTTATGTGCCTCACACTGCGTGGTCATTTCAAAACCTACCTACCTGATTCCGGAAGGTAAAGGCTCACTCTGGCCACGGCAGTTACCGGCGCTGTAACGACCGAGGCCCAACGCGTCAGTGTTTTACCACGACACGAGTTCAGTCTAATGGAGGCCGTCCTGGGTGGGAGAGGGGTGTCTCCCCTCCACACCGGGATCCCGGGACTGAACTGCTTCCCTCCCATGGCTCTGACACCCCCAGGATCGCAGACCCTCTGTGTCCCTCCAGCAGACAGGGAAAGGGGAGGGCAGAGAAGCCCCACTTATTTCTTTAAACTCTCAGCCCGCAAATGACTCCATTCACCCCCCCTCCACTCACACTCCAAGGGCAAGGACCACTCCATCGTTTGGTTGCACCTGGGTGTCAGGGGTGCTGGGGACTGAAGTCCCTGGCCAGGGGCCCACCTCCTGGCAGCGACCCCAAGCCAGGGCAGAGGGCGTGAGGGCGGCGGCGGGTGCACCGCGCCTGGCCAGTCAGCACCGCGCTCCAGCCCGCTCTGCTCTGGCCGGCGCGGCCGCTGCCATAACAAGTTGAAAACCAATCCAGCCGCACTCCTCTTTTACGAGTCTGTTTCCGATGCCCAGCAGTGACCCTCGACACTCTAGGGGCTCGCTGTCACCGCCCCTGAGGTGACAGGACATGGCTTTCCCTGGGCTTGCAACCGTACCTGGTGACCCAGCCACCAGCTTTGGGAGAGCGTGCCGACGATCCAGTTTTATTGGAAGGGGACGTCCTGCTTTAGCTGTCGTGATGGAGCTGCTGTGACTGTGAAACCCAAAGACTGGGTCGCTGTGTCAGAGCCAAATGGTCACGTCTGGAGGGTGTCCTCCGGAGATGAATTGGGTTACACCTTCACCACCCATACAGCAAATCAGCGGGTTTTGTTACCTAGCGAACATTCCAAACTGGTTTGCCTTCGAGGATTCCCTACGGAACCGCATTGCTTAAGATTAGACGTTTCTTCGTTGTCTGACGGAGAAACTTCACGGCCTGGCTGAGCGTGAGGGCGTCTGTATTAATGCCTCCGGGAGAAACTGATGACCCAGGCCCCGTGGCAGAGGGACGCCGGGCTTCCCTCGCCCGCAGGGGAGTCTGCCGGAGCTCGGAACTGCGTTCTGCGAACAGAAGGAACCCTGGCCCAGCCTGCGAGGACCCCCTGCCCCTACTGCCATACTGCGGCAGCCCGTGAGAGCCGCGAGACCAGGCTGTGCACACCTGTTTGCCTTGTTCTAAGTGGACACACGGACTCGTCCTTCGGGCCAGCCTGGCTGCCCACCAAAGCAGCAGGTCCTCGCGACGACAGTGGTGGCCGTGGCAAACGGTAACGACTGTTTATTGGCCACGTTCTGAGGGCTCTCTGTGTCTTGCCCCGTGGAATCTGATGGCGCCGGTATGTGCCGGCAGCAGCCCTGTCGTCTCTCCAGGTGAGGAGGTGGGGGCGCCAGCACGAACAAATGGCCCGGTGCGTCTGAGGATCAGCCAGCAGCCCGGGCTCCGCTGTGGACCCTGGGGAATTTCTTGAACGGCCACATTCTGTCATCAGGCCTCAGCCCATACCCAGCGGCCTTCACGGCCTCACGGAACCTCTGCCTCCTTGCAGCCAGGAAGCGTTTCAGTCATTACGAAATCCAGAAATCCTTCCTGAGAGCCCACAAGAAAAAATTTTACTAAGAAAGGAGTTGCTGTGCCTTCCCTTAGGAATTATTCTTCGTTTTTACTGTGCAGACACTGTGACTTGCGGTTTCACTCAGAAAGACCAAGCCCTCCCTGAGCCCCACCTCTGGTGCCCCCATGGGACCACAGCTCCGTCTCCCTCGCCTGCCCTGTTTCCCCTTTGCCTAGTTTCCTCATGTCACTGCATGTACCTGAAAACCACCTAAGACCCTTTGGGTGGAGGTGAAGGAGGTCGGGAGGGCCAGCTCAGGGGTCGGTGTGACCGGGGCCCCACCTCCCCGTGACCACGCTGTCCGGGGCAGGTCGGCGCGAAGAGGCTCGGCTCGCTGTCTCGTCCCGAAGCAGGGGTGAGGCAGGACTTACCCCAGAGGTGAGCAGGCGGGAGGACAGGACAGTGTGTGGGAAGCACTGTCAGTTGTCAGCTGTCAGTGTTACCCAGAGTGTGGTGGCCACGGTGATGATGACGACAGAAAACAGGTGGAGAGAGTGCTACACAGTGAGCCCTGCTACCGCCACCTCCAGCTCGCGCCTGGCCCTCTGGGCACACGCGGCGCACAGAGCTGTGTGCACACATGCTTGCACACACGTGCACACTTAACTGCAAGGCCGTCAGGGTCCGGACGGCACTCAAGTGCCTAACGGTCCCCAGGGTCTGGGGCTGGACTCAAGAACCCAGCGAACGTCAAACACAACACCTCCGCTCCCCCGAAACGCCCCGACCCGAAGCACGTGTGAGGCCGCCCTGCGGCCTTGTGCTCAGGCAGTCACACTTGTTTAAAACCCACTAACGCCCGCATTTCCAAGCGGCACGTGCCACCACCTGGTGTTTTCTGCAGGTCACTCAGAGACAAGCTGCAAACCGAGGCTGCGCGGAGACGAGCCAGGGGGGTTCCTCCACCAGCCCTTTGCCCCCAGGAGTTGGGTCCCCGTGGGAAGCTGCTCACCAGCAAGCCTGCCCATTCCCACACGCAGCCTTAGCTGAGGGGCCGCTGGGCGGGTCCTCCCTGCTGCTGGGACAAGTAATTTATAATCACGAGCTCGAAGGCAGGCGGATGGACAGCAGCAGAGAGGTGCAGCCTTAATCCCATGACGCCCCGTCCCGCGTGGAGGCCCCAGCTTCCCAGCAGGTCCCGGGGCCTCGCTGGCCCCCTGGGCTGGAGCATGCCAAGGGGCCCCTGTGGAGATGGGGCGATCACTAAGACAAAGCTCCCGAGGGCCGGGCGCTGCGTTTGCACAGCGGTCTGGGCGGGCCGGCGGCGGTGAGCCACCTGCGGAAGCCGGGGCTCTCTGTGGGTCTTTTTCGTGGTCTCCATGGTTACTGGTAGAATTTTTCTCCCTGCCTGAGAGCACCAGTTCCCCGGCCTGTTTGCATGGCTCTAAACTGTGGCCAGTAGGAGGAAGGAGGTCACGCCTTTGGGAGCCTGCTTTCCAGTCACCGGGTGATACGCTCCAATCTGGGGGGCACGGGGGTGTGTCTCACCGCCACACAGTCACAACCAGGCAGCCCCAGGGACGGGCAGGCAGCTGGCGGAGTGGGGGGGCCTTTTTCACACCCGTCACTCGGCTGGCCAGACCCAGGGCTGTGAGCTCAGGCACCAGCAAAACGGAGAAGCCCCAGAACCAGCCGCCCCAGCGCATGTGGGGTTGACCGCTCTCTGGCCCACCAATCACCCAGAGGCAATTGGGGACCCCAAAATATAGAGGGTAGAAGCTTATCAAACAGTGATCATTAAATAGAGCTTATGGCATGTACGTGTCAGTCTAAGGGCTTTACAGGCATTGACATTTAAAGTCAAAGCAAAGCGTTAAGAGGTAGGTGTGGCTGTGTCAAGAAAATGTCAACACGGGGAGTTGCAGAGCTTGGCCAAGGTCACAGGCTGGCTGGGCCTGGAACAGGGACTCCAACCCAGGCAGTGTGGCCCCCGCACCTGCTGTCCCAGCGCCTGGGATAAGACGGGCCTCCCACTGCTGCCTAGAGCTCCAAGGCCAGGACGGGTGTGCACTGCTGCTGACAGGGGACCAGGCCGGCAGTCAGGGGAGAGGTGCCCTTGGCCACCTTCACACAAAACCCGAGAGGACAGAACTGAGAGGTGGGCAAGTCACGTGATAACCAGCACAGGTGTCGGACCAGCACCCTTCAGATTTCCTCTGTGCCATGGAACAGCCTGGAAGCGGCAGGCTGGGAGCCAGGCACCCGGGGGCCAGTCCTGGCAGAGCCCCTGGGCCAATGTGGGGTGGCCGCGCAAGCAGTGCAGTGCCTTAGGTTGTACGTTCTTGTAGAAGACGGGGTGGGGGGAGGGTGAGAGGGAGGGAGGGAGAGGACAAGGAAGACAGCCAGCAGTCACCCCCGGCCCCAAAGCCACTTAAAGGGAAAACATACCCAGTAGTGGAATATAATTACAAATATAGAACAGTGTGACCCAAAACGCAATTATTTTTATGGCCTCTTCCTACCAGAATCCAGAGAGGGAGCCAGAGACGTGGGGCCTGCCGTGCAGCCAGCGCCGCCATTAGGGCTGGGCGGCTGTTGCACCGTGCCCACTCCTCAGTCCTCGCCGTCCTGCTGCCACCCAACCCCCCACAGGGTGAGCGGGCAGAGCTGGGGCGGCCATGTGGCCGAGGGGCCGCCTCCTGGAGCTTCCTCCCGTTCTCTCTGCAGGCTCCTCGCGGGCCTGGTGCAGCAGTCACACCTCGGGGAGATCAACCACCAGGACAATGAGGTGAGCCTGCCCCGGGGTGGGGGGGGCGGACAGTGGCCCCTGCACATGGGGGGGGGCGGGGGGAGGGAGGCCGCCTGGACCTTCAGGCAGAACTGTCCCTCTGCGGAGACCACAGGCAGCTTCTCAAGAGAGGGCGGTTGTGACGTTAACTATTTCAGCATTTGTCACACCTCTGAAGTTCCGTGACCCCTCCGGACACTGAGAAATCCGCATGGCTCTGTCCCATCCTCTCAAGTCCCTGGAGCGTGGCTGGCAAGCTTCAGCTGCCATGTTCTCTCGGAGGGACCAGTGTCAGGAGAGACAGTGACCCCAGGCCTCCGGTCCCAGAGGCCGCGGTCTGAACGCTAGCAGCCATGGCTGCTGTTGTGTCCTTGTTGGAAAGAGAGTCCGGCGCTGGCTTCCGGGAAGCCAAGTTCTTGGCAAGGGCAGGTCAGACACCGGGGGTGCCCTGCAGCAACTGAGGCTCCTGCGGGAGCTACTTAGCTCTTTCCAGAGCGGGACTGACCAGCCATAGCCCGTCTGGTTTCTTTAACAAGCTCCGGAAAACCAATGCGAATGCCTGGTTTTTAATAAAGTATTTTATAAATACGCGCTCGGTTTGGCTGCACTTCGCTAAGTCCAATAAGGTTAAGCAAGTCCCGTAGCAATGAAAACGCATGTGCCCCGAATGCCAAGTGACACTGTTGCCGAGAGAGCCGGCTGGCCATCGACAGTGGACTGGGGGTGGGATGCGGCCCCCAGCAGGGCCGGGCCCCCGCCTTCCACAAGCCTTCGGTGGCCAGGCCTCCTGCCAGCCGGCCTGGGCGGGCGGCCGCGGCAGAAAGTCCCTGCGCCGCAGCCGGGGTCTGAGGCTGGCGCTGACTCGGCGGCCACACTCTGCTTTCACTCCGACGCCTCCAGGGGCTTAAGGCAGGACGCCGGGCAGGGGAGGGCGGATGGCACTGTGTTCAACTTCTGCTTTAAAAACGAGAACCAGCAGGGAGAAAGCACCCACCGGTCACGCGGCGCTGGCGTGAGGGCGGGCGTCGGCCGCGGCCGCAGGTGCGTGCGCCTCCGCTGACCGTGAGCTCCCGGCCCGGCCGCGGCCAGCGCTGCCTCCACCTGCGGCTCCGCCCCAGCCCCCGAACTGGGCTTTCTAGAAATGGTGCAAATTCTGTCACTCATACCCCAAAAGTAAATTCCCCTCACGGGCCCCCGCCGAGCCAGCTCCCCCAGCAGAGCGACTTCCCTCTTCCCCACCCCGGGGCCCTGGCTGGTGGGCCCAGGGAAGGGAGACGCATCTTGCCAACGGTGCTCGCTGTGCCGTGTTTGGGACACTGGGCCCTCCTCCTGCCCAGTGACCACTCAGAGAAGCTTCCTGCGTCCCGCTGGGAACCCACATCCGGACCCGGGGCCGGCAGACCCCGTCCTTCGAACACGGGCCATGCTGTCCGTTTTGCGCGGAGATGTGTCGCCGCTCGCGCGAACCCATGCGAAGAGCCGCGGGGGCCAGGCGCTCTCCGGCACTGGGAAGCGAGGGCAGCTCAGGAACAGGGAGGCCGCGGCCAGGCTTCCTCCCTCCGCCTTCCCTGGGAGGAGGGCCTGCCTCTGGCTCCGCCAAGTCTTGCGCGAACCTTCGCCCGCCGCCCCCGCGGCAGGTGGAAGGTGCCGTGTCCGCCGGGGGCGACGCCGCAGGCGCAGCGCGCGCCCTACACGCACTGCGACGCGGGAAGCCGGCCGCAGAGGCCAGGGTGCGAGGGCACAGGTCAGAGGTGAGTGAGTGCGGGGAAGGCCTGTGCTTTCCCAGGGGCCGGCGGAGAGGGGAAGGCCCGCCACCCGCGGCTTCAGTGAAACCGTTTTCCAAGGGTAACGGGAGGACTCCGAGCTTGTCCCAATAATGGCTAAAGAGTAATGGACCGATTAGTGGGGACGTCACTTCACCATTAGGTTGAGAGCAAAAACAAAAGAGCGAGAGGGAAAGAAAAAGTCTGTTTCTGAAGCCATTCTGTAACTGCCCTAGTAAAACTAAACAGGGTGTTACGTCACATCAGGGAGCGAGTGCAAGCCAGGGGCTGTCCTGACCCGAGCTCGGGGACTTAAAGCATTTTTGTATTGTTAGTTGTTGTTGTTGCTGTTCTTATTATTAGCTTTTACTGATATAATTCATGAATGCATTTGGTTTTTTAAACTTTAAAGATTGCAAGTAACACTGGGACATCCCGGGTCACTGCCGCCGCACCACCGTGGCCCCAGGCAGCCACCACCGAGGTGCCTCCGCCCCAGTCCCTTCCACATGTTCACGGGCCCCGTGGACGCCCCGCAGCAGACATCACACTCCCTCTGTCATTCCACAACTTCGTACCCTCCCTCAGGGTGGTCTTGGAGCTTCTTTGTGTGACACATGTGGTCTGGCCCGTTCCCCTCGATGGCTTCCTAGTGTTTCCTAGGTAGTCCAGTCCCCCTCACCCACGGTTTCAGTCACCCACAGTCAACTGACGCCAACACGTAGTAAATGGAAAATCCCAAAAATAAGCAATTCATAAGTTTTGAAGGCTCACCGCTCCGGGCAGCACGAGGGAGCCTCACGCTCTCCGCACCGGGACGGGCTCGGCCCTCCGCCCGGTGCACCTGTGCTTACAGGCGCCCGCCCGTCACTGAGCGGCTGTCCGTCCACCTGAGCAGTGGTCTCAGGGTGTCAGTGCGCGTGCCAGGCCAACCTTGCCTTACACGACAATGCCCCGTCCACATGACGTCCACCCATTACAGTTTATTCTTCCGGTTGTCCTGATATCTTATTAGGTAGTAACGTTAATCTCTTACTGTGCCTAGTTTATAAATTGTCTTATCCTGGGTCCGTGTGTTCAGGAAAGACAAGGAACACATGGGGTTGGTATGATCGCGGTTGGAGGGTCCCCCACACGTAAGGAGGGGCTACCGCCCAATGAAAACACCTTTGTTTATTTTGCCGCTCCCCTCCCAATGGATGTTTACGTTGTCTCTGATTCCCACCCTCGCAGCGCCTCCCGAGGGGAGTTCCTGTCTGAGCCTCCTTGAGGATCGTACACTCGCATTTCCCTGGAAGGCGGGGAACGGGAACGGGGCGCGTTTTTACCGTTCACCCGCCGGCCTGGCTCCTCTCCATTCAGCTGCGTCAGCTCGCAGCCGCCCCCGCCGGGCGAGGGGCTCGTGGCCCTGCCGCTGCGGGGGCTCCTCGTTGCTGTTTAAGCTGCATTTCCCGGTGAGCCGCGAGATGGAGCCTCGCCCGTAGGCGTGGGGGCATTTGCATGTTTTCCTCCGTGACTTGCCTGCTTGGGCCCTTCGTCTGTTCATCTGCTTGTCATGACCTCATGTATTCGTAGGAGCTTATATTTTGAAACGTAATCCATTGCTGCTGGGTCGCAAATAGTTTTTCAGTCTGTCGCTTACGGTAGAGCTGTTCCTGACGGCGTGCACACAGATTTTAAAATGCGATGTGATCAAAGTGACCACTCCTGCCCGGGGCCATTTTTGCTTTTGCCTTTTTAAAGGCCTCCCCGGCCCCCAGCGACCCGTCTGCACGGTGTTTTTAGTTTGTTACAAGGTTTCTTTGTTAAGCCTGTGCTTCCTTTTCTGGACTATTTGTTCTGTTCTCGAGGCCTAGCTTGTTTGCTTGTCTTCTGTTTCATTAACCTCACTGCTTTGTTGTAAAGTGACTTACGCAGGAGCCTCACAGAGCTGCACGCAGTGGGAGAGGCGGAAGGGCCAGGCCGCCGCTGCGCCTCGCCCTCCCGGGCCTCAGGGGGCCCGCACCAAAGAGAGAGGCTTCTCCCTGGCAGCGCCGGGGAGCCCCCAAGCCGCCGGCCACCTGAAATCCACCCTCTGCTGCTCTCCTCACGGCTCTGGCCGGACGACGCCCCCATGAGAGGGGCCGTGAGCTGCTGGCACGAGGGTTAGAACCTGACACTGACCCAAAGAAGGACTACGGTGCATGGTGCTTAGATATATCGTGGATTCTATACCACATGCGTGTTCTGATTTGAGGAGATTTTTGTAAGTGGCCGGACCACCCAAACTTCCATGACAGCAGCACACGAGAAAATAAACTGGGTTGTAAAAAACCAACATGAGCCTTTGGCTATAATTCTTAGTGCCAACGTTCCTCAGACACAGCCATGAGCACAGACTGTGTGCTCTAAAGGCAGAACCAAAACAAATAGTCCCCGACCCTAGAAAGCCTTTCACTTTGTAGTTGGCAAAAGGTGAGATAATAGAGCCTTTTTTTTTTTTTTTTTTAGTGCGCCGGCATTCTTTTGCTAAAAGTGCACACCTCGAGAAAATGGAGCAGAGTCGCTACTGTAGGAGCCCGCATCCCTCTGCCCCAGCCCCCACGCGCCCTCGGCCTGCAGAGGGGGTCTCGTCTTTCTCTTCTCTGTACCCTGGAGTCCAGGGAAAGCAGCCATTCCATTTGTTCGACACCGTCTAAGGTGCCAGCCGTGCCCCCGCCGGCTGCGCCCTGCACTGAGAGGCCACAGTTCAGGGCGGAAGGCGGCGAAGGTCCTGCTTCGCTGAGGAGTGTGACCCGGGCCTGTGCCCAAAAGGCTTCGCTTCGTTCGTTTGCTCTCCTTAGACTTTGCTCTGACACTTCATGGCCTACGTTGATTTACGTTGTTTTTCTTGCGTTTGTGTCTCACTGATGTTGAGAAAATCTCCATTCTAAACGTTTTTATTTTTTGTCAGGTACATTACTTTTGTCGTTATTATAGGGAGAAGGCGAGAGCTTTAAGAGAATGCCACGGTCCACAGGCAGGCAGCGCCCCGCGGTCCCGCTGCAGACTGGTTTTAGCCCTCACTGTGACCTCCGGCTTTGGGGGCGTGCTCTGTTTGTCCAGGCCACAGAACCCTAGAACGAAGGCGACAGACTTCATTTACTAACCTTTTTAGCCTATAAGATGTTTTCCAAATATAAATTAAGAAAACAGTATTCATGACCGCACTTCTAAAAGGCTTTTTCAACCTTTTTAAGCACAGCATCTAGGCCAATTCTTTTGTCTAGAGAAAACCCTTCACGGCTTTTGTGAGGGGCAGTCCTGCGTGGGGGGAAGTTGATATTAATAGTGTGTGCCTTTAAAAACGCCCACCAGGGCGTGGCTGGACTTCCGGGTGATTCCGGGTCCTTGGGCGCGTCTGGGGTGGTTTCGCTGACCTGCCCCCACCCGCTCTGGCCGCGGCCCCAGGGCACCTGGGCCACACACGCCTGTCTCCGTGCCCACGGGCCGCCGAGCCCGTCTGAAAGTGCAGTTCCGAAACGCGGGGACTGCTCGGGACAGAGTCAGAGTTCAGGTTCAGGAAACACAGCAGTTACAGCGGTTCGGGGGGGAAGGCTTTGAGGAGCTGACAGGACTTGTAAGCCCCTGACTGACATTTTGGCACAGGCTCAGGGCACAAAGTGACTCACCGGCACGGCTGCGCAGTTCCAAAGCGGCTCCGCGGTGCCCAGCCGGGACCGCGCTCAGTCCCGGGGCCTCTCGGAGCGGCCGCCACTCCACTTCCCTGCGACGCACCTGGAGAGCCCATCCTTGTCCGAGTGCCAGTTAGTTGCTACTCATCCATTGAACCAGTACTTTGTTTTTCGAAAAGCAAAATTCTGCACCTACCGAGCCCTCGGGGTGTCTGCACAGGGTCGCTTCGATGTGCGGGTCCTGGGAGTGCCCACGGTGAAGCTGCAGAGAGCCGCCGGCAGGAGAGGCCTCCCCGGCGTGGACACAGGGCCTCACGGGCCACGGACTTGGTGTTTGACCCTCCCCGTGAGTCCACGGGGGCTCTATGCCTGCCAGTCTCCAATTCGTTCTTCCTATAAATATCGCTTGGGCACCTACCGTGTGCTGGGGGCAGGGGCATAGCACGGCAGACACCCCGCAGCCTCTGCCTTGACCCTGGTTTCGGCCACGGCTGGCCCCACCGGCGACCTGCCCACCCGGGGCAGGAGGACGGGGCGGCCGCCGCAGGGACAAGCTCCTAGACACGCGTGGTGTGCAGTAGCACGGCGCGCCAGGCTCCGGCTGATTTTGAACGGTTTGACACTTTTTTCGTGTCACTAACTCCAGGAGGGTTGCCGTCTGTTTCTCGCGGGCCCAGCTGGAAAGAACAGCAGCAGGGAATCCCCCTTGACTTGGCTGGGTGCCCTTGCAGCCCGCGTACACTGCAGTGTGAATACACGCCGCATCTCCAAGTGATGTGTGTTAGATACATTATAACATATATTATTATTTAGGGAAGTAATGGAGTAATTCAAGTGTCACTCACCGTGGGGCCGTTTACAGGGTCAGCAGTCATTTCTAACAGTGACGCCAAATCCCTGGGGGAGTCGGGGCGGGGGGGAATATGTGCATCGCAAAGCCTCACATAAATAAATGCCTGCCAGCCACACTTGCAGGAGGGGCAGAGGCGACAACAAATGGAACAGATCACAATATACGGTGGCAACCCTTGTACTAGTGAGAATCCCTACCCTAGAAAGCGAGAAGACCCATTCCAGCTAAAATCACAAAGAGTGTCCCAGCGTCTGAGCTCATTTCCCAAGTGAAAGTCAGCTGGTGTGATGTGTGGGAAGAGCCGAGTTAGAGAGACCTGGCTTTGAACCTCACCCCATCACGGAGCCAGTCGGCAGCCTTAGGCAAACGGCTTCACCTGTCCGAGTCTCAGCGCCTCACCTTTGACCGCCTGTGGGCTGCCATGGGACTTGGTGAAGCGGCAGGCAGAGAGCTCCGGGCCCCGGGCACGTCCACGGACAGTGGCCACGCCCGTCCCACCCACCACTTCTCCACCAAAGCAGGTAGACTTGGGTTTGTTGGTTTGTTTGTTGGTTGGTTGGTTTGTTTAGCGGTGGTGAGATATTGTCGTAAGACAGTAACTCTTGAAGCCCAACTGTGTGTGGGAGACAAGGATCCACAGATCACTGATAAACTAATAATTACAAGTTAATTCACAACCACATGTTCACGCTGGATCCTCACATCACAGGGTCCCATCTCCGCACACAGCGGCTGCAACCTGCCCCGTGTGGAATGCTCATCGAAAATTCTGACACATTTGTGGACGATTTGGTGACAGTGCTCGCGCCAGGCAAGTTCATCTTCTATAAAGGAGGAGTCGTGTCCTGCCTTTGTTTCCTGTGCGTGTGATTTTAAAAAGCAAAGCCAGATTTCACAAAAGCAAAATATGCGATCAGGGACAGTGAGAAGTTGTTCGTTCCTTGAGGAGGTGTTTCACTTGGCAGATGCCCCGGGGAGTCAGAGGGACAGACGTCCTGGCTCTGTGACGGTCACACTCGGTGACTTCCTTGTCCCGGTGTCTTTAACCCTGGACACGGGTGGCACTTCAGAACGAGGCCAACAACCGATGCAGATGGGACTTGGCACTAGTGAGAGGAAAGCCATGCGTGATGAAAAGAGGCCGGTGCTCTTGAGTTCAGCTTTCTAATTCCAGTGGGCCAACCGAGAAATGAAGTGCATTGAGTATTCTGAGCCGTGAGTAGACATGCAGCTGCTGGGACAAGAACAAGAAGCCCCGCTGCTTTTAGACTCGCGTTCCGGTCGTGGAACCGATTTCTTGAACTGTCATCAAGAACATCTCCAGAGGCCCCGTGTTACGTGGCTGGAGCCTGAAACTTGAAAGCAGGCCATAATCCAATGATGCAGAATATGGAACCGGCCGAGGGGATTTCATGTCTAAACCCAGTGCCCCACAGACCTCACACCCTAGATTCAGTTCCCTGCCCACCCACGGACTTGGGGACTTCTCCAGATCTCAGCTTCCCCTTCCATAAACTGAGAAGCAGAGAGGCACCTGGCAGAGTTGGCTAACTGCTGCCGCAAACGACCCCAAATCTCGCGGCTGCGACACAGTGTCAGCCTGTGTCCTGCTGGCATCAGAGGCCAAAGCTGGCTGACCAGGTGGCCCTATCCTACCTGATCAGCCAGGGCCACAGGCTCTTTAGTCATATGGTTCCAGCACGTTCTCGAGCCCATGCGCACCTGCGTCCAGTTGTCAGATGAGGAAGGAAAGATGAGTGCAGGACCTCGTGGGTGTCCCGAGGGACTCCGTGACAGTGGTCACGTGGCGTGTCAGGACTCAGTCTCATGCCACACCTGCCTGTGGGGAGGCCGGGAAGTGGGGTCTGCGTGCCAGGGCGCGAGGAGCCGGGGTTTGGCGAGCAGGCTGCAGCCTTCCCCGCCGCACTCGACCCGGGCGGAGCGGCGTAACACGTAAGGGCCCGCAAAGGCCTCTGGGTCTGCCTGCTCCCCCGGCTTGGCTGAGGCCCGTCTCCCCACCCGGCCCGCCGCGGGGGAGCGAAGGCCCAGGTTGGGGCCCCTATCTTTATATTATCTACCGAGACGAATACAAGAAGGGAAGCTTTGGAGCTGGCCGCCACCTCCAGTCGCTTTAGCTCTGCCGCGTGTCGTCGAGAGGGCGGGCCGGGCAAAGAGGCCATCAGCAGTTCGCCCGGCTATGAAGTGATGCTGGCGGTGTGGCCCGCGGACCCTGAGAGGAGCTGGGGCTCACCGACTGACCCGTCCACACCGGTTCTCCAGCGGCCGTGGCGTGACTGGCTCTCCACAGCGCGAACCAGGCCGCGCCAGCATCGGCTGAGAGACCTGTGCCAACCCCACTGCCTGCAGAACGGAAGCCCAACACTGTCCGTGGGGCGCAGCCTCGCCACGCGGGCCTCTCCGCCTCCGCCCCTCCATTGGCCCTTCGTTCATTCACCCGCCCCGGTTGCAGTGACTGCGGACACCACAGCACAAGCGGCCGTGCGGGGCCCTCACGGGAGACGGGCCCAGCCTCTGCAGCTTGCTGGCAGCCCCTGCCCCGGGGTCACCCCGAGGGCCCTCGCGCGCGTTCTTCCCGGCACCTGGCCGTCTGAGGAAGCCGGCGGCTGGCCCGTGTGCGGTTGTCTGTCGGCCCCTCCCTCAGCACGGTCCCCCCGGGGGCGAGGACCTCGTTCCTCTCATTCCCTGTAGTATCTGCAACACCTGTGCCCTGGCACAGGGCCGAAGTGAATCAGCCTGGGTCAAGTGGGTGATTAAGGGGTGAATGAACTGGCAGGTGGCGACCTGGGGGCGGCCCTCTGGCCTGGGGACAGAGCATGAACTCCGTTTTCCTCCCTGGTGTCCCGTGCTCATCTCTGCCCACCCCCCACCCCCGCTTCTGATTTTGTAGGGAATGACGCCCCTCCACTGGGCCGCTTTCCACAACCAGCCGCAGCACACCCAAATCCTGCTGAAGAAGGGCGCGGACCCCACCCTCGCAGATAAGGACTTTAAGACGGCTCTGCACTGGGCAGTCCAGGTAGGACTTGGGGACAGTGCTGAGGGCACCAGCCCTGAACGTGGAGTGGCCAACGGGGCAGCCGTGACACTGACGTGGGCGTCTCTGTTTGATGAAGTGAGATTCGCAGTGTTCCTGTCCCATCTGTTCATAGCCGGGGGCGGGCACACCTGTCACTGTGGGGGATTGGGGGCCTCCGTTGTTGCAAAGAAACCCTGCCGAGGTGGGGCCGTGGTGGGGGGAGTGATAGACTATCAGGTAGAACCTGCCTTGTCTGTCACGCACAATCACATACACACTCACACACATGCCTCACACACACACACACAGACCCACATACTTGTACACAGTCACACGCACTCACAGTCACACCTCACACACACATGCACACTCACACTGACACACACACACGCATATACATTCACACAGATCACACACTCCCACACTCACACAGTCACGTGTGCACAGTCACACACATTCACACAATTGTACACACAGTCACACACACACGTGCGTGTCACACACTCACATTCACTCACACACACCCCTCTCTCCCTCCCTTCCTCCGTGCTCGTCACGGGCACACGCGCACCAGGATAAACCCTCTAAGTCTTTAGACCGTGATGCTTTCTTCCTCCCAAATCCTCCGAAGCAGAGGAGTCCAGGGGACCCCGTGTTCTGTGCTGAGCCACCGTGGCTCGTGACCCCACGTCACTATCTCAAAAGGGCGTGTGTATCAGAACACACAGTGGAAGAAACCCGACAGGCCCTGGAGGCCTGCCATCCGAGGGGGGACTGAGGACAAAGTGAAAGAATGGTGGTGGTCGACGTTTACTGAGGGGCTTTCTCCCCCCGAGGGGAGCGGTTAACACGGATTACCTGCCCCGCCCCACAAGGGGCAGGGCACTGTGCCCCTCCCCGCAGACCAGCCAGCGCCTCTGTCTTTCGATGCCTCACGTGGATGTGTCCCCCTACCCCGTGTGCTACCATCGGCCCAGGAAGGGCGCCATGCTGAGTGGCTGCAGGGGTGGGGCCAGAGGAGGCCCGCCGCCCCCCGCCCCCCGGCATGGCAGCACCCAGCTGTCTCTGTGCGCCACGCACGGCACCCGGCCCTTCCAGGTCTGACGCTTCCATAGGCGCCTGGGGCCAGGGGGACACAGAAGGGATCCGGAAACCTCTCTGTGTCTGCCCCTCCGACCGCGGCTGCTGCTCCTGGGCCCGGCCAGCCGCGGGCCGGGCTGTGGGGTGAGCCAGGCTGGCTTTCACCGCCCCCGCCTGCCCGCCACGCTTTCAGTGTCTGATCACCCGGCCCGGCCCCCTCAGGACGGGCCCTGCCTGCGGCCCAGTTGTCCAGCTGGGCCATGGTCACTGCCATAGCTGAGGACCCAGGGGCGACCTGGCTGGGCATCCAGGGAGGGTCCCACGTAGGGTGCTTGTCTGCTGCGGGGGGCGTGGTACCAGAGTCCAGCCCTTTTCTGCACATTCACTCTGCCTCTGGCCTCCATGGATCGGGGTGGGGACACACGTAGGTCCCCGGGGAACAGTCTCCTCAGGGGCTTCAGGCTAGTGTGCGTCCACGCCGCCCCTCCCCGCACCCACCCCCGGCGCAGAGCTACCGTCCTAGGCCTGGCCGGGAGCGGGCCCACCTGCAGACCCTGCTCCGCACCGGCCGAGCTGGGCCCTTCGGGGCACGAGCCCTGGCTGTCACCCCCAGGGAGCAGCCTGGGAAAGCCGAAGACTGGCGCCCACGACTCGGGCGGCCTGGGTTTGCCTGCGCAGCCCTGGGCTTCACCTGAGAAAGGGCAGCACTGCCTGCGTGCCTCGCCACCGGTGTGTCCTCGGGGTGTGGCTGACTGGGTGCACGTGACAGCGACGCGTGATGACCTGCATGATCAGAAGAGGGGCCGTTCCTCCCCCGGCTCATGGTCACCCGGCGGCGGCTGGGTCATCAGGCCGGGCCCACGCACTCTTGCCCTCTGCCCACTCCCGGGGCCGTGAGCCAGCGGCACTGACTTCAGCCTGTCGGCCCCTGAGGACCTTGCAGAGCCGACACGGCACTGTGGCCCAAGTCCCGCTGCCTTCGAGCTCCAGCCCTTCGTGTGGGGTGAGGCGCCCATACTTTCTAAAGCTCCCGCTCCCCAGCCCAGGAGGCGTAACGTGACGCCGGGGCTGGAAACCCCGGGGAGAGCCGAGCCCCTCTCCGGGGGCACCACAGCCCTGCCCGCGGCATTTGCATGCGGGCCACGGTTCTGTGTGGGCATCACATCTCGTTTCTTTACTCGAACCCATAGTAACTATTTCTTGAGCTCCTCCTGTGTGACTGGCATCAGGGGTAACGAGGAACAGGACGGATGCGGGGTACAAACCCTAGAGGAACGCAGGTGCGGGCACGTGGGCTGCCGGCTTACCTTGCTCTGAGGAAGGCGTCCCCAGCGCTCCCCGCTCCCCGCGAGGATGGGGCCGACCTGGAGCTGGAGAGGCAAAGGCCTGGCCTGGAGAGTTCAGGACAAAGGTCTTTGGAGGAAAGGGCACGAGTGGGCGTGTCTTCATTTGCCTGGAGAAGCTGCGGTCCTCCAGCCCCCAAGCGTCCTGGGCAGCAGCCCCTAAGACAGTTCGCCCCTGGAAATGGCTCCTCGGAGGACTGGGGAGGAGGGAGGCACAGCACGTGGGGAGTGGGCCCCATTCTCTCTGTCCCGGCTGGGCGCTCTGGCCCCTACACCCAGAGGACACTCCAGGGCCGTTGGTCCTTGGGTCGCCTTGGCGACCCACGTCCCTTTGCGCCTTCACGAAATTAGAAACAAAATTAATTTATTGAATTCACACTCTCCTCTCCTGTTTTCCCTCTCGAATAGGCCATGGTTTTTAAAGGGGATTAGGAGGGGCCTGTTGATTGTTTTAAATATATTTTAAACCCCGGAAAAAAGTGTTTAAAAGTGAAAGATTCAGTTGAGAGAATCTTAGAGAAGCTGATGAAGCTGGCATGAACGCTTAGGCGTGTTCAGTGTAGCCGCACAACTTGATCCGAATTATTCTGAAGTCATTGTTAGACGGAGGAAGGAGGACGGAGGGCAGGAGAGGGTGAGGGACAGGTGCGAGGACAAGAAGGGACCGCCTGACACGCATGGGACAGGCAGCACGGCCACAGCAGGTCCCACACTCACAGGGCAGCCTGCGCTTGGGCCGCCATGCTCTGTGGTCGCCATGCTCTGTGGTCGCCACCTGCAAACCTTAATAATGATGTCTCTGCACTTGCATTGTGTAAGCGAAGTCTGATTGGACAGTGAAGCCCTGGGTCACACAATCCCGCCTGTCCGCTTCCCCGGCACAGACGGGGGTCAGTACCGACCAGAGTGGAGCTGCAGGGCGGAACAGGCACCTCTGGGGGCTTGTACCCCAGTGAGAATCCCCAGCCCAAGGGAGCGTAATACTGAACAGCAGATAAAGATCACCACGACAGGTGGAGAGAGATGCTCTGGGAGAAAGGAGTAAGTTTTACGCCTGCCGTGTGAACGGGGGCTCCACATGTTCACTGTGCCCCGGGCCCCGTGAATTATGCAGCTGGCCCAGGTTGTAGCATCAGGTCCGCTCAGTGCTCATCGTTGACAGCTGAGGGCCCCCAGCCCCCGGCCCTGCAGAGGTTTCAGACAAGTGTCAGCTGCGTCCCTGCGGCACAGGAGGGCCTCGGGGTGCAGTGGTCCGCCGTGAAGCCCATGGCCCCCTGAGCAACGGGCACCCGGGGAGCCACAGGTGCAGCCCGGGGGAAGACGGGGGGAAGCCAGCGGGTGGGTGTCCTGTCCCATGGACTCGTGCCAGCGGCTCAGGTCCCCTGGATCCCTAATCACGGATCCAGCTCTTAGGGGAGACAGAGATGTGCACAGCGACTGGGCACAAGGGGACCTTCGTTGGCAGGTTCGATAGGAGGTGTTTTCTTTGTTCCCAGCGGGGATGTTTCACTCTGTCTCTCTCTCTACCTGCATGGATGGGGGTGGGGGCCGGGACCGCACGTTATCCGCACCCTCACCCTGTCTTCCAGAGCGGAAACAGACTGCTGTGCTCCCTCATGCTGAGCCACCGCCAGGGCCCGTCCATCATCAACTACGATGACGGGAGCGGCAAGACATGCGTGCACATGGCCGCCGCGGCAGGTTTCAGCGACATCATCGCCGAGCTGGCAAGCGTCCCTGAGTGCGACCTTCAGGCCCTGGACGTGGAGGACAGGTACCCATGGAAACTCAGAAAGTGGCGGCAACCAGCCCTCGCCTTCTGAGAGCACGCGGCTAAGGCGTGGCCTGTGTGGCTCGACCTTTATGCCAGTAGCTTTCAGACGAGCCGTCCCGTTTCCGCGGGGCAGGGAAGCCGCGGCCGTGAAGAGAGACGCAGGCACTGCTCGGTGCTGTCGGAGTCTCCGCTTTTTGCTAAACACCCTCTGTGTTCTCAGGCTTTCTCAGGCAGATCAGCTCCCTGCTCTGTGACCTTTCTGTTCTTAACAGTGTGTTTTCTTTTTCTTCATTCCTGAATTACGTCATAAAGTCAACAAGTGTTATTCTCCAGACGAGTGCATAATAGAGGCTTTGTGTTCGGAAC